>REGO01000388.1:1274999-1340041 GCA_010120015.1 Rhombomys opimus | reverse complement strand
ATCATTCTGAGCGAAATATCCCAGAAGGAGAAAGACAAACACGGTATATACTCACTTATATAGACCTATAAGATATGATAAACATAATGAAATCTATACACCTAAAAAAGATAATCAAGAGAATCTTTCAAACAAAAGCATTGTGAAGTATCAGCAACACCTGCCATTATTATAGTTATTATTGCTGTTGCTACTAGTATTTTTATTGTTATTGTTTTTTTGATCAGATTCAGTGTTGATAAAAACTGGACTTGAATTCAAGGCTTATTAGACATAAATAAATAAATTTAATAAATCTAAATAAGGTTGTGTGCTTCAGAAATGTGGTGATACATATAAAAAAAGGAATTCAGAAAAATAAAGTAGAACACTCTAGAATCATCTAAACTCCCACAACATCAAAACCAAAGTTCTTTATGATATCATGAAACCTTTAACCAATTTAGGTTTGTACAGTATGTGTGTGTGTGTCTGCCTGTGCTTATGTACATTAAAATGTGTGTAAAATGTATTACATACACATGATTTAATCAAAGGGAAGCAAAAATAACACATCATATTTCCAGATATGTTTGGCAGATGTGGTAAGAAAATAATAAACATTATAAATGTGCATTTTAAGTTTTCACAGAAATTAAAAGTACATTTTAGAAAATATTTATATTATTTATGCTAAATAATGATAAGGAAACAAAGTATGTTTTTAATTATTTTTGCAAATTCATTTTTATTTTCACAGTGAGTATTTCTAAAACAGAAAATTTGTTCTAAAATGTAAATGTATTAAACAAGGGATTTTATTATAACATGATCAAGTCCTTTTTGACTATTGAGAGTTAAAAAGAGACTATAGGTCTGTGAGGGCATTTGCATCACGCTGAGCACAACAATTACAGCACAAGCTGAAACTTTTACATTAACAATTAGTTTCAATTCCTTCATCAGACGTATTTTCACTTTTGGAGCAAAGCAAACGCTGTTGATATTACTTTCACTGTATACATGAGGACCATGGAAAAAAGAATGATGAACCTAGATATAACTGGGTTTGGCCTTTTTTCCTTAATTTGCCAAACCATTATTAACATTTGTAAATATGTAAAGGAAAGGAATACATCAAATTAAATATAAATAAAACTTCCTCCTACATCACAAAAAGGAAAAAAAAAAAAAAGGAAAATACAGAAGGCTAAGAAACAAATATGTGCTCACACATTACCTAAGCAATAAAATTGGAAGCTAAACATGGGTGTCTTGGAATCCAAGCATATGACTCTCAGGTTCATGTGAAATGGATGTGAGGGTTGTCACAAATTAAAGGATAGAATGACTAAGGACATCACACATCACTTTACTCCACAAAAGCTTCATGATAAGGCTCTTCACAGCAATAGCCCACTTCCTGGTAACAACCTCTACGTTGCTTACTTTTCTTTTACTGCAATAAAACACGATGACAGCAGCCTGAAGGAAGGACTTATCCAGGCTTATGTTTCTAGAGGGAAAGAGTTGATAACAATCATGATGGGGAAACATGGTAGCAGGTAGGCCTGGCAACTGGAGCAGCATGTTGATGGGTAAATCCTTGAACCAGAAGCAGGCAGCAGAGAATATACTGAGGATGCCACTTCCTGTTGAAAGCTCAAAGCCCAACTCCAATGATCCACTTCCTCACACAAAAGTATACTTCCTAGCCCTGTCCAAAGACTGACACCAACTAGAGACCACATATAACTCAGACATGGAGCTATAACATTCTAATCACTGGAGAATTGAGATATTTAATTCCTACAGCAGTCTTACTAATCAAATAAGTTTATATTCCATTTAATTAATATAAATGTCAGGCACAGAAATAATCAAAACAGGAAGGATTCCATTCTATAAGTGTGTTTTTATAATTGGCCTTTAATATCTGTATTCTGACTGCAGTGGTCACACTTTTTACTATACCATACAACCTTAAAGGTGTCACTTTCATACAGCCCATAGTAGACCTTGTGTGTTCATGTGTGTGTGTTTGTGCACCAATTTCCCATAGGTTCAGAGACATCTTTGTAATATCTGTAACTGGCATCATTTAAAACCTTAGTGATCAGGTTTCATGTGACTTAAGGGTGACCATGACTTCGTTTTTTATGGAGACATCTGATTTCCTAAAGTCTGCAAAAGTTTATTGGCCCTTTCAGAAGCTTGTCAGTCTTCATTCAGTTTTTCACAACTTTCAGCAATAACAAGACTTTTCAAGTCATTATTTTCTATGACATCAATCACACTTTTATATATAGGACAACATAATACTTTAAAGGCAGACACCATGAAAGTGACTCAATCTTGAACAAAAATCATAACCCCATACCTCTGCAAACAGTGTATTTTTGCTGAAACAAAATTATTTTGCAGAAGCAAATTTCCCACAAATTCTTCTTTATCTGCTAGTATACAATAACAGTAATATTATCAATCAATTAATAATTAAGTATGCCTTTTTGTCTCATCTTGGTACAGCACCACTTTCCTCAGTCTAATATGTTACTTATGAATTGGGAGTTTCAATCCTCAGAATAACTGGCAACTGAGTTTGTATTAGTCAAGGTTCTCTAGAGTAACAAAACTTATAGAAGGAATCATTTTATGTATACATATATAAAAATATACAAAATATATATTTTATATATTTTTATTCATATAACATATATAAAGAGGTTTTATTAGGATGGGTTCATTCTGTGGTCCACTTCATGCAACAATGGCTGCCTGTGAATGAATGGTCAATGAATACATTCATTGTTCAGTCTAGAATGCTGGTTGTCTCAGCTGGTTTTCCATAGTATATGCTCAACTACCAAAGAAGTAATGCCAGTGAAGACATGGACTTTCTGGCAAAGTAAGAACTAGCAGGCAAAGAGCAAAAGCTTAATCTTTTGTGTACTATTATATGCTTACTTCAGGAGGTGGGTCCAGGTTAGAGGTGGGTTTACTCAGATCAAAAGATCTGAATTAAAATTGTGTCTGCTTGCCCTTAGAATCTAAAAGAAAATCCTTTCCCTTCGAGTTAAATAAAATCCTTCAGAGGTGTGCCCTCCACTTTGGGGGTTCAGTTAATTATGTAGTCAAGTTTCCAACGATGAATAGCCACCAAGGGGTTCTTGTTAATGAAATCAAGAAAAATGAAAAGCTAGGGTCCACTTTCCTCTACTAATGGAACACTGAAACCTAGGTGTCTTCCTGTCCAACAATTCGTTCTGTTGCTCTATTCACTTTAAACTTGGGTTTTAAAGCTGCCTTTGACTCCTACAAAAAGCTTGATTTACAAGAAAACTACTGGTGGCTTTCATGACTTTTCTCCTTTACTCTTCAACAGCAAGACTCACCTCTATTACATTATTTAAGACCATTCTCGTAAAGTCTTCAAGGTTATTTTAATTTTCCTCATTGAATCACAACTTATAAATTCTATTTGTACAAAAGAATAGAACATTGTCATTGGCTCATATTTTTACAAATAAAATTAACATCACACATATTTTTCCTCTTAATTTACTTTAAGAACAAGTCCAAGATACATTATTATATCAATATTACAAATATTTTATTTCAACCCTGGTAACTTTTTGAAGGAAAGATATAAGGAAAGCTAGTAATTTCAGTTACAGTAGTCAGCAAATCTAACATCCATCCACCCACCCACCCCATTCTTAGGCGAAGTGTTCTTTTTTGAGGAGAAGCTGAATTCTAAGCCATAATGATAAAAATATTAGTAAAAGCTGATATTAGCAGTCAAAAGACTTAAAACTCTCTTAAATTTGTAATATGCAAACTTGGGTACTTCGTCAACTCATATAGATAATTGTCTGAATGTTTGATATATCATAATGTGAGCTATACAAACTCAAAGCCACCCAAATAATATTTATTTTTTCATTTTACATTATATATATATATATATATATATATATTAAACTCACTGAGAATAGAACTGAAATAAGTAATTGAATACCATGTCATCAAGGGCATCAAGGGTGGCATCTGTTTTAAAGTCTACTTTTAAAAATAGTCGTTGACTACTTTCCTTTGTTTAGATAGTAGGAAATGATTTGAAGCCTTAAACATTCCTTTCCTTTCTTAAACCTTCCTTGTTATTTTACTTATCATTTACATTAGAAGAAGAAGGCCTTATAGAAATATTTTAATGAGTATTAGTTTTACTTTAAACTTTATTCTACTATTATGGCACATAATTTTTATTATAGTGTTGCTTTAAAAATTATGCTAAGCTGTATATCTCACTAGAGTTTTAAAAGCATATTACTGCACAGTATAAGCAAAGTAAACTGTTAGAAAATATATCATCTGTAAAAATGTTCAATCTGAAAGTGGAATCTAAAGAATTACTCGGTTGGCAATCTTTAAGAATCCTTGGATATAGGAAGAAAATCAAATGGAATAACTTGTATTTTTTTTTCCAAACTGAGAAAATGTGCATTATTGTAAACAATGTTCTCAAAGGCTTCCTTAAAGACAATCATTTGATAAAACATTTACTTGAAAAAAATAAGCACTGCTTTGATAGACTATCAAAGCAGACACTGAGACTTATGGCCAACTGTTGGGCAAAGTGCAGGGAATCTTATGTAAGAAGTGGAAAATAGTAAGATCTGGAGAGGACAGGAACCCCACAAGGAAAGCAAGAGAACCAGAAAATTTGAACACAGGGGTCTTCCCAGAGACTCATACTCCAACCAAGTACCATGCATGAAGATAACCTAGAACCCCTGCACAGATGTAGTCCATGGCAGTGTAGTGTCCATAGTAATGGGAAGAGGAACTGCCTCTGACATAATCTGATTGGCCTGTTCTTTGATCACCTCCCCCTGAGGGGAGAGCAGCCTTACCAGGCCACAGCAGAGGACAATGCAGCCATTCCTTATGTGATCTGCTAGACTAAGATCAGAAGGAAGGAGAGGAGGACCTCCCCTATCAGTGGACTTGGGGAGGGGTATGCGTGAAGAAGGGGGAGGGAGGTTGGGACCTGGAGGGGAGGAGGGAGGGGCTTATGGGGGGACACAAAGTGAATAAACTGTAATTATTAAAAATAAATCAATAAATACAATAAAAAAATAAGCACTGAACATTTTCATTCTGGTAATGAAACCAAGGTGGCGATTATTAAGTCTATTTATTTAGCCAGTTTCTTCTAGATTCCTGTGTGGTTTGACTAAGGTCTGCAGCACAGCCTATAAAATTATGGTCTTTTGGATATTAATTATAAAAGTTTTGTAAAAGGAGAAAATTGATAAAGTTATATTTTATACAGAGGTTAGTTTGGCTGCATAATCCCTATGTCTCTATTGTTCTCTTACACAAATTGATATTGATTTTCAGACAATATTAACTAGGCAATATATTAACAATTGTAAAAAAAAAAACAACCTCCAATTTATCTTCCAATACCAAAACCATTATAGACTCACCATGTTATTTGCAATCTATTTTGGGACTAAAGGCTTCATATGTGTTTACCACATGCATCTGCTGCCTTTGTTAAAATAACCCATGATGATGTTGCTACTATTAGTCATATTTTACAGAGAAAAAATACATTTTTTTCTTTATGTTCTTCAACTAATGTTTCCTTGGTTTTTGTTTGTTTGTTTGTTTGTTTTTTTTACTTGTCATCCTATCTCATTATCTCGTAAAACAGACATCAAACTATTTCTTTTAATGGCTAGCTTCATTTTTTGTTTTATTTATGTTTTTTATTTTCTAATTGATTCCTAAATTAAATGATCATTTTCTTTTTAACATAAATACAGATGATTAAATTAATGAGTCTAACATGTGATTTGATCTTTTCTAACATAGATATAGACTGGCTTTCCCTAGGAATAATTAATGCTAGGTCAAATTTAGCCACTGGGAACTAGACAGCTGATTTTCCCCACATCTTGTATACATCATAGTGATGCTCTGGGTGGAAGAGAAATACTAGAGGACTGATTACCTGGGGCTAGTGAAACAAATCACATCAAACTTGTTTGAAAACCAAAATTTATTCTGCCACCTTTCTGAACCCACAAATTCTGTCACGGTACCAGAGCACTTCCTTCTCTCAACAACAAGAAAAACTCTATTACAGTATTTTTTTCCTTTGTTTTTCTTTTTTTTCTGCCTCTCAGAAATATCTAGAGTTCCCTGACTTACAATTACATCAATCAACTCTCTGCTGCCAACGTTACATGACTTGCATCTATGACTTTTTTGATTATCTTCTATCCTGTTCTTTTTTATGGGTTACTTCTTTGATTATTTTTTTATTTATTACAATTTATTCCTTCCCATATCCCAGCTATAGCTCCCTCCTTGTCTTCTCCCAATCCCACTCTCTTTTCCTCTTCTTCATTGTTTTTATACATGCACTTGGTTTTGGGACACACTATAACTCTAGAGTATTTTCATTTAAAGATGATTTAGTTGAATCCTCAAAGATGGTTGCATTGTATAATTGCAACAACATAGACTTCTACATGGATGTTTCTTTGGGAGAAAAACTATTCAACATAGTAAATATTCACTCACATAATTTATTTTCCTTACTGACTTGACCAAAGTCATCCGAAGAATCAACAAGTCAATAATCACCATGAACTTTCCTAATTCCAATTGACCAAACTATTTTATTTTTCATATAATAGCATTTCCTTCACTATTTCATATAATTCAAGTATAAAATAAGTTCGATTCAAACTTCTAAACTCTATTTACCAAATGACATAATTCAGAAATGTGGTTGCCATATCCAAATCAAATCACTTAACTTTACTAGAATTCCTTTTACTATAGAAAGGTTAACTTATCAGCAGAGTTACAGAGTAACAGTTGCCCAGAGCAGAAAAATGGAGACTAGAAGGGGTAAAGTAGGACATGACTTTTGAGTTAATGTGGACAGCAGATCAGCCACATGATGGCAGACAGCAACATGGCTGGAACGTAGGAGAATTATAAAACGAGTAAGGAAGCTTAAAGTACCAGAAAAAAAAGGATATCTAGGTTCGAGTCAGCATCTAAGAGACAAGGGTGGGGAGCTGTGGTTGTGTCTTTCTGAGTTGGAACTCAGAAGGATGAGCAGACCCATCCCAACCACTTAGCCATTCCCAGGACTATGCTGGGACAGAAATTCTGCAGAAAAAAGTACCATTCTCCTTAACGGAACAACCATTCCACCTCGCTCATCAGCACTTTAAGGTGTCACTGCCTTCCCAGTGTTGGTGCCACTTTCCTGAGAGGTGGCAGTGACACTACTTATAAGCCTGCCTTTCTTAAGCTTTAGTCATTGCATGTTTTCACTGACATCATAGTGTATCATTCTCTATCTGATAACTTGCTATGCTCCAGAGAATAGTAAGAAACAAGTTGTTCTCAGCACTGAGATGGATGAAATAGCATAAATATTGTCTTGGTGTTGAAAATTATTTCATTACTTTTGATGTTATTGTGTATAAAGAGAAGAATAGTCTGACACTCTATGGAACAAATGCCACAGTTTTCCATGTTTGTAAATATCAAGTGTAAGTCTAGAAACTCAATATTGTAATATTTTGTAATGAGATCTTCCCTAAAATTACATATTTTATGATAAATCATGGTTACTTTAGTTGGTGTTTATCTACTCTGCATCTTACATCCACTCAGCACACTGTGCCAAACTTTATGTACAATTTCAGGGTAATAATTAAAAAGTTTTGAAAGATTACCTAGAATGTAAATAATATATAAAAACTAACTGGCTTATCATAAAAATCTTCCACTAAAATAAAAAAATAGATAAACTTAAAATTATTTACAAAAATTAGTAAATAGAATATAATCCATAGGAATGTCTGATGTTATAAAGTCATAATTTTATGACCTAATATTTGATGTTTGCCTCTTAGAGTTTGTCAGAATGAATGGGAAGAAACTGGTGATTGAATGAACTTTTAAAAATTCAAAATTCTTGCTAATAATGAGAATCTGGTGACTAAGGAACTGTTTTATCTATTACTACATATAGGAAATTGAGTTGGACAATGAAGATCTTTGCACATTTTTCTTAGATTCTATCAAATATTTTAATATAACTCATTTCAGAAAAATATCTGGGTAAAGCAGCTTACTGCCAAATATAGTGTGTAGGGCTTGGAAGGTGGAAGAAAGTATAGAGCTGAAATCATTGCCTAGAGACATTGCAAACCGTGGCCCATAAGAGAGATTTATCCTGGCTGACTTGACAGCAAGCAGACATAGAATTTAGTGAGTTTGATTTCAATTACGTGGATTCCAGTAAGATGCTAAACAAGATTATTTTCCTCTCAATTAATTTACCTGGGTCTATGGGTTGAAGATTTAGCTCAGTAGTAAAGTACTATTATAACAAAAGCAAGAACCTTGATTTGATCTCCATCATTTGAAAAAAAAGTTCTAGTATAATTTACACATGATAAAATTCATTTGTATAAACATCTGTGCATACGTCACAACTACAACCAAAATCTCAACTTCTCCAAGAGAGTATAACTATATTTCTCATGTAGGGTTATTTGTCTCCCTTTGTTGTCACAAGACAAAGCTCTCAGAGCAGATAACTACCCATCTGCTTTCTGTCTCTAAAGAGCAGCTTTGTCTCTTCTGAGTTTTTTATATTAGAATCATTCACGATAAAATTTTTGTCTGATTTTCTACTCAACAAAATGTTTTGGAACACAGCTGCATTGTTGCTTCTCTCAGTGTTCTCTCTCTCTCTCTCTCTCTCTCTCTCTCTCTCTCTCTCTCTCTCTCTCTTTCTCTCCCTCTCTTTCTCTCTCCCCCTCTCTCAATGTTGCTTTGTGGGAATGCACATCATGTGAATAAAATACTTGCTCTCTACATACCTGCTGATGAGCAAGTAGATTATCCAAAACATGCCACAATTATGAAGATCCTTGCTGTGGATTTGCTTATACAAACTATTTCTAGATTTATATTTTAGGTGACTCTATAGTATTAAAATATGCTAGGTTACATGGTGACTCTTTGCTTAACTATATAAAAACATGCCAATTTTTTTTAATTAGCAGGTGATATAATAATATACATAACTGACCTTAAAAACTCCATAAGGAAACTACTACAGCTGATAAAAACTTTCAGCAAAGTATCTCGATATGAAACTAACACACACACACACACACACACACACAAACAGTCTGATGTTTCTTCCAAGTCAAAACAGGAGCTGACAGGTTGATTGTTTTGTGTTCCTTTCTTCAACACACTGAAAGGATGTACTGCAGTCTACATTCCTTTTTCTCTTTCACTTCATCTTTACTGTACATTCAATATCAAAGTCATATATGTGACTTTTCCCCAGTTATTTTTCTTTCTTTATTCAAATGAGTGGTTTTCAAATTAGGCCCAAGTATGTACATTTTGATAAAACCACAGATGTAACCCTGATATGCACCCAGGATTAAAAACTGAATTGATTCATTTCTTGTGAATGATTTCTTTCCAAGCTAAATCCAAATATGATTCCATTGTTTCTTAATAGTAAACTCATGTTGACTGTATGGCCAAAATATTCCGTTGTTATAGTTTAACTTTTATTTTTGATTGAAATGGTTCTCAGAGAAAGAAAATGTAACATTTCAGAATCTGAAAATAAGGAAGGAAGTAGCTCTATCTCCTATACCTTGAAGGGATGGATGCAAAGATCTGGGTTCCAGCACACTACTTCACTGTAGCCCTTCAACACCAGGTGCTGAATAATTTCTCATGACAGGGCACATACAGTGCATACATGCTTCATAGCTATAGACTTTGTGTTGATAATTTCCTTCTGAAAACAATTAGAATACACATTTAATTAGTAAACTAAGTCACATGCATTTAAAAATAAGTTAAGTCTGAAATAAAAGCAAACAACTTTAGCTTTTACAAATTTGGATCAAGAATTAGTAGCTAGGCTAAACCATCTGTTTTATTTTCATAGCACATTCTATAAGTCACACACACAGACACATGTATACAAATCATAGAGGGAAGAAATATTTGCATGACTGAATATATAGCATAGGTTGGGGAAATCATCTTTTGGAATGCAGCCATTTTCACAAGTCTAGAAGTTCAGAGACCTAGAAGATGATTTCCAGATTGTGTGAAACTTAGCAAGATAATTTTCAATGATTCTACTAAATAAAAATTGGAAAACATGAACTACATATATTTAGGTTCCATAATGTTATGTGTTTAAAATTATCACACAAAATAATGAGCTCATTATTTTTTATCCTTCCCTGGTGCTCTCAGCCAACCACTGATTTGATTTGCTTTTAAGTCAATATTTGTTTCAAGTTCTGAAATTTTGTGTGTGTGTGTGTGTGTGTGTGTGTGTGACTGTTTACATGTTATGTTAGTACAATATGTAGTCTATTTTCTTTCTTTAAAAATGAAAGCAACAGACCAGAAAATCTGAACACAGGGGTCTTCCCAGCGACTCATACTCAAACCAAGTACCATGCATGGAGATAACCTAGAACCCCTGCACAGATGTAGCCCATGGCAGTTTAGTGTCCAAGTGGATTCCAAGTGGGAAGAGGAACTGACTCTGACATAATCTGATTGGCCTGCTCTTTGATCACCTCCCCTTGAAAGGGGGAGTAGCCTTACCAGGCCACAGAAGATGACAATGCAGCCACTCCTGATGAGATCTGCTAGACTAAGATCAGAAGGAAGGAGAGGAGGACCTGCCCTATCAGTGGACTTGGGGAGGGACATGTGTGAAGAAGAGGGAGAGAGGGTGGGATCAGGAGGGGAGGGGGGCTTATGGAGGGATACAAAGTGAATAAAGTGTAATTAATAAAAAAAATAAAAAAAATTTGGTATACTTATTTTGAAATTCATTCACACTGTAGTATATCCAGTATATTCCTTTATATAAGGTTTGTGGTGGCTTATTCCTTTAAATTAAATATAATGGGGTGGAGGAGATAGAAAGTCCTGGAGGGGACAGGAACTTCACAAAGAGAACAACAGAGAGAAAATACCTGGTCCCAGGGGGGCCTACAGAGACTGATACTCAAACTAAGGACCATGCATGGGAAGGACCTAGAGTGCCTATTCAAAGGAAGCCCATTAGCTGCTCAGTTTCCAAGCGGTTTTCTAGTAATGGGAACAGGGACTGTCTCTGATATGAACTCAGTTGCCAGCACTTTGATTAAACACGCCCCCTTGGGGAGTGCAGCCTTGCCAGACCACAGAGGAAGATGATGCAGCCAGCTTTGATGAGACCTGATAAGCTAGGGTCAGATAAAATGGGAGGAGGACCTCCCCTATCAGTGGATTGGGGAAAGGGCATAGAGGGAGAAGTGAGAAGGTGGATGGGACTGGGAGGAGATGAAGGAGGAGGTTGCAGAAGGAATAAAAAGTGAATACATTGTAATAAATAAATATATAAATAAAATTAAATTAAAAAATAAAAAATAAATTAAATTTAATGTGTATACACCAGTTTGTTCATCTATTCATAAAGTTACTGACTTTGTGTTGTTTCTGGTATGGCACTGCTATGAAGAAAGCCACTCTGAATATTTCTTCTTGCATTATCTTACCATATAATGGATAGTCTAGTATGTTAGGCAGGGAGCCTTGTATAACTTTGCCATTCTTTTTCATTAGTTTTCAATTAGCTACAGTACACACCGTAATGGATTTCACTGTGGCATTCACATACCCATTTACTTTCTGTTGATTCTAATTTGCCATTCCCTTCTACCACTAAAACTCCCATTGCCTTTTTCCCACGCGCTGGTTGGTGTTCTTCATCCAAATAATCCTTTTTCAAGTTCAGGTGATATATGTTCTGTTAACTCATAAAACTGTTAAGACTTCTTTTACTTTTAACCTCTCATGTTCTTTCATACCTATAAACTACACACACACATACACATACATACACACACACACACACACATACACGC
The DNA here is from genome assembly GCA_010120015.1 of Rhombomys opimus. Classification (NCBI taxonomy): domain Eukaryota; kingdom Metazoa; phylum Chordata; class Mammalia; order Rodentia; family Muridae; genus Rhombomys; species Rhombomys opimus. The sequence continues at coordinate 1,328,045 of REGO01000388.1, read as the reverse complement.
AAATACACACCATCTAAGTTATAATCCATGGATGACAGAAAATACGCATTCTGAATCTGGTTAACTTAAAAAAATTTCTATCTTTGTCCATGTTTTTTTTTTTTTTTTCCCCTGCAAAAATCATGATTCTGCTTATGGTTATGTAATTTCTACTGTATTTATGTACCGATTTTCTTTGTTTGTTTGTTTGTTTGTTTTATTGTTGTTGTTGATGATGAGCTATGTAGGCCAAATCTTTTTCCCAGCTATTTTAGATAGTTCAACAATGAACACAGATGAGCAAAAGTTTCTTTGGTAGAATTTAGAATCCCTTGTGTATGTTTTCATGTATGACATAGCTTTTTGCAGATGGCATGATCTTCAACAAAGAAGCTTCTATGTAACTGCTAAAAATCTACTAACAATTTTCAAAAATATACCAATTTATCACTCATCAGCTGTATATGAGAGTAGCATTTTCTTATCATTCCTGTAAGAGCCAGAAGCAGAGATTCATGAAAGAATATCTGGAGAGTGATTTCCTAAGGCCTTCCTTTAGTGACCCATCTCTTCCTGTATACCCCACAATCTAGGTTCCCCTGCTTCTCAAAAAGTGTCACCACAAGAGGAAGAAATGCTTTAAAAAAAAAACTCGAGGGTGAAAATTCTAATGTAAATCATAAGTTGTATAATCAATAGACAAGAATATAACAAAAGACAAGAAATCTTTGCCTAACTGAAGAATACAATGCTTTTTCTCTCCTTTTTAATTACTAAAATGTTTTATTTTCTATTCTGACATATTTATTTTCCATATAGTGATTTAATTAAATGGCTTTTTTCTGAATTTTATTGTTTAATACAGTTTTAAATATGGATCAAACATTATGGTTTGTGTATGATATTTAATTTTTCCAATATTATTTGTCACTTTTGAATTATTTATTTCTCTTCTTTTTCTTTTCTCTTCTTTATTTTGAGATAGAGTTTCTCTGTCAAATCCTAACATTCTTGAAACTCCCTCTGTACACCAGGGTGGCCTCAAACTCAGAGATGCCTCTACCTCTGCCTCAAAAATGGTGGGATTAAAGGCTATTGCAGGCATATCCTTCCTTGTTTTTTGTTTGTTTGCTTGTTTGTTTTATTATGTTTTTTCTCTCTGAACTTTTAAAACAGTATTTTAATTAAAGATGCATAAAAATCAAACATTATACCAAAAATAAACCCACATTTCATAAAACATCCCTAGAGCATTGAGAGTTAGACATTGATTTTCTTTCACCTCATAGTTAATGCTGTAGTATACATATAATAAAAATTAAACTGTGAGGGGAACAAGGACTATTTCTAACAGGAACTCAATGACTGGCTCTTTGGCCTCCCCACCCCCTAAGGGAGGAGCAGTCCTTTTAGTCCACAGAGGAGGGCTTTGCAGCCAGTCCTGAAGATACCTGATAAAACAGGATCAGATAAATGGGGAGGAGCCTCCCCCCCATCAGTGGACTTGGAAAGGGGCATGGTGGAGATGAGGGAGGGAGGGAGGGACTGGGAGGGAAAGAGGGATAGGAACAGGGCTGGGATACAGAGTTAATAAAATGTAACTGATAAGAAAAAAATAAAATTAAAAAAAAGGAGTTAAAAGCAAAAAAATAAATAAACTGTCAAAAACAGAGCAAATTAATAATATTTATGTCAGGTTTGTATTAAACCTCTGATCAAGGGAAGTAACTCCAAGTACTCCAGATTCATTTCTGCTTTCTATGTCCATTATCATTTATTAAAATACCCAACTATGCAACACATTCAGTTGTAGCCTGCTTGTTGTTAGGTACTAGAAACTTCAAACACTCCAAGTTTATTCTTGCAGCATAGGTTATTAACTTTGGATCACTGAATGATGAAGCCAAATTATCAGATGGAAGGAAAGAATTCAGTCTCTTTCCCCAACCGCTATTTCCCATTCCCTGAGAAGCTTCCCCTATATGAATTGCACAAATCCCCCAAACTCATAGGTTGTTCCTCTATTGAACCTACTTTGAAAGAATAGAAATATGGTATGTATGCTTTTCTAGTATCGAGCTTCCAAGGTTTTGTGTGTGTATATATATATATATATATATATATATATATATATATATGTATATGTATATAATATATATATATATGTATATAGTATATATTTCTATTTTCTAAATTGTCTACCCTCCTTTTGTAGACATGATGCTATAATTTAAGTGTAGTACTATAATATAACATGTCTCAAGTTTTACACTTAAAATATATAAACGGTATATAATAGTAAATTCCTTCATCTTATTTTATTTTGAAATGCAATATGGTCCTTATTGAAAATGGAAAATCTTTTTTTTTGTTTTTTTATTTTATTTGTAATATTAGTTATAGTTCATTAAATTTGTATCCCAGCTGTATCCCTGCTCCCTCATTCTCTCTCAATCCCACCCTCCCTCCTTCACTTCATCCCTGCCCCTTTCCAAGTCCACTGATAGGAAAAGTCCTCTTCCCCTTCCACTTGACCCTAGCTTATCAGGTTTCTTCAGGACTAGCTGCAAAGTCCTACTCTGTAACCTAGCAAGGCTGCTCCTTCCTTGCAAGGGGGTGGGGATGTCAAAGAAGAAGACATTGAGTTCATGTCAGAAATAGTCCTCGTTCCCCTTACTAGGATACCCACTTGGATACTTGAGCTACCATGGGCTACATCTGAGCAGGGGTCCTTGGTTGGAGAAACAATCTCATAAAAGATCCCTGTGCCCAGATATATTTGGTCCTTGTAGAGCTACTGTTCTCTCCAGGTCATACTAACTCCCCCTTCTTTCATATGATTCCCTGCACTCTGCCCAAGGTTTGGTTATGAGTCTCAACATCTGCTTTGATACACTGCTAAGTAGAGTCTTTCAAGGCCCTCTGTGGTAGGCTCCTGTCCTGTTCCATGTTTTCTCCTACTTCCAATGTCCATCCCATTTGTCTTTCTAAGTGAGGAATAAAGAACTTACAAAGCAATAAATCAAGCGATCCAATTAAAAAAAATGGGGTATAGAGCTAAACAGAATTCTCTGTAGAGGAATATAAAATGGCAGAGAAATATTTAAAGAAACGCTCAATGTCCTTAGCCATCAGAGAGATGCAAATCACCCATCAGAATGCTTAAGATCGAAAACTCAAGTGACAAAATGCTGGAGAGGTTGTGGAGAAAGGGGAACCCTCCTCTATTACTGGTGGGAATGTAAACTTGTACAACCACTTTAGAAATCAATCTGGTGCTTTTTCAGACAAATAGGAATAGTGCTTCCTCAAGATCCAGCTATATCACTCCTAGGCATATATCCAAAAGATGCTCAAGTACACAACAAAGACATTTGCTCAGCCATGTTTGTAGCAGCTTTATTAGTAATATCTAGAACCTGGAAACAACCCAGATGTCCTTCAGTTGAGAAATAAATACAGAAATTGTGGTCCATTTACACAGTGGAATAATACTCAGCAATTAAAAACAAGGAAATCATGAAATTTGCAGGCAAATGGTGGGATGTAGAAAAGATCGTCATGAGAGAGGTATCCCAGAAACAGAAAGACAAACATGCTATATACTCACTTATAAGTGGGAACTAGACCTATAAGTTAGGATAAACATACTAAAATCTGTATACACAAAGAAGATAAAGAAGAAAGATGACCTGGGGTAAGATGATCAATCCTCACTTAGAAATGCCTTCATTTTAAATGCAAGCTAAACTATTAGTGGTATAACCTGAATCAATTAATATAAGAGACATTTTTAACCTGATATTCAAACAGTAGAAGATGAAAATTAGTTTAAGTGTTTGATGAAAAAACATCTTCCATTAAGGAAGCTGTCTCCTGTACCAATGAGTTCTAAGGTCTTTCCCACTTTTTCTTCTAACCGATTTAATGTGTCTGGTTTTATGTTGAGGTCTTTGATCCACTTGGACTTTAGTTTTGTGCAGGGTGATAAGTATGTATATATTTGCATTTTTCTACATGTAGACATCCAGTTAGACCAGCACCATTTATTGAAGATGCTATCTTTTTTCCATTGCATGGTTTTGGCATCTTTGTCAAAGATCAGGTGTCCATAGTGTGTGTATTTATGTCAGGGTCTTCTATTCAGTTCCAATGATCCACCATTCTGTTTCTATGCCAGTACCATGCAGTTTTTATTACTGTTGCTCTATAGCACAGCTTGAGATCAGGGATGGATATACGTCCAGATCTTTTATTGTGGAGGATTGTTTTAGCAATTCTGGGTTTCTTGTTATTCCATATGAAGTTGAGAATTTTTCTTTCCAGGTCTGTAAAGAATTGTGTTGGTAATTTGATGGGAATCGCATTGAATATGTAGATTGCTTTTGGTAAGATGACCATTTTTTGTAAACAATTTTTTTATTTTTTTACACTTTATTCACTTTGTATCCCCCCATAAGCCCCTCCCTCCTCCCCTCCCGATCCCACCCTCCTTCCCCCTTCTTCATGCATGCCCCTCTCCAAGTCCACTGATAGGGGAGGTCCTCCTCTCCTTCCTTCTGATCTTAGTCTATCAGATCACAACCTGAGTGGCTGCTTTGTCATCTTCTGTGGCCTGGTAAGACTGCTCTCCCCTCAGGGGGAAGTGATCAAAGAGCAGGCCCATCAGATTGTGTTGGAGGCAGTCCCTCTTCCCATTACTATGTGACCCACTTAGACACTAAACTGCCATGGATTACATCTGCACAGGGGTTCTAGGTTATCTCCATGCCTGGTACTTGTTTGGAGTATGGGTCTCTGGGAAGACCCCTGTGTTCAAATCTTCTGGTTCTGTTGCTCTCCTTGTGGGGTTCCTGTGCTCTCCATAACCTGCATTTTCCCACTTCTTACATAAGATTCCATGTACTCTGCCCTACAGTTGGCCATAAAGTCTCAGTGTCTGCTTTGATAGTCTGCAGGGCAGAGCCTTTCAGAGGAAGATGGCCATTTTTATGGGACCTCATGAAACTGAAAAGCTTCTGTAAAGCAAAGGACATCGTCCTCAAAACAAAACGACTGTCTACAGATCGGGAAAGAATCTTCACCAACCCTCTATCTGACAGAGGGCTAATATCCAGTATATAAAAAGAACTAAAGAAGTTGAAAAGCAACAAATGAAGTAATCCAATGAAAAAATGGAGAACAGAGCTAAATAGAGAATTCTAGACAGAGGAATATCAAATGGCAGAGAAACACTTAAAGAAATGTTCAACATCATTAGCCATCAGGGAAATGCAAATCAAAATGACCCTGAGATTTCACCTTATACCCATCAGAATGGCCAAGATCAAAATCTCAAGTGACAACACATGCTGGAGAGGTTGTGGAGAAAGGGGAACCCTCCTCCACTGCTGGTGGGAATGTAAACTTGTACAACCACTCTGGAGATCCATCTGGCGCTTTCTCAGACAACAAGGAATAGCATTTCCTCAAGATCCAACTATACCACTTCTAGACATATATTCAAAAGAGGCTCAAGTACACAATAAGGACATTTGCTCAACCATGTTTATAGCAGCTTTATTTGTAATAGCCAGAAGCTGGAAACAACCCAGATGCCCCTCAACTGAAAAAAAAAATGGATACAGAAATTGTGGTACATTTACACGATGGATTATTACTCAGCAATGAAAAGCAAGGAAATCATGAAATTTGCAGGTAAATGGTGGGAATTGGAAAGGATCATCCTGTGTGAGCTATCCCAGAAGCAAAAAGACACATACAGTATATACTCACTCTTACAGACACATAAAATAAGATAGACCTACTAAAATCTGTTCACCTAAAGAAACTGATCAAGAGGGAGGACTCTGGCTAAAATGCTCAATCCCCACTTCGAAAGGCAAAGAGGATGAACACCAGAAGAAGAAGAAAACATGAAACAAGTTAGGAGCCTCCCACAGAGGGCCTCTGAAAGGCTCTGTCCTGCAGACTATCAAAGCAGACGTTGAGACTTATGGCCAAACTTTGGGCAGAATGCAGAGAATCTTATGAAAGAATTGGAAAATAATAGTAAGATCTGGAGAGGACAGGAACTCCACAAGGAGAGCAACAGAACAAAAAATTTGAGCACAGGGGTCTTCCCTGAGAGTCATACTCCAACCAAGTACCATGCATGGAGATAACCTAGAACCCCTTCACAGATGTAGCCCATGGCAGTTCAAGTTCAGTGTCCAAGTGGGTTCCATAGTAATGGGAACAGGAACTGCTTCTGACATGAACTGATTGGCCTGCTCTTTGATCACCTCCCCCTGAGGGGTGAGCAGCCTTACCAGGCCACAGAGGAAGACATTGCAGGCACTCCTGTTGAGATCTGATAGGCTAGGATTAGAAGGAAGAAAAAGAAACCCTACTCTACCAGTGGACTTGGGGAGGTGAGTGTGTGGAGAAGGAGGAGGAAGGAAGAGATTGGGAGGGGTGGGGGAAGGGAACTAGAGGGGGGATACAAAGTAAATAAAGTATAATTAAAAATTAAAAAAAATCATCTTCCACAAAAAGTAACACATCTTGAAACAACACATACACATACCTGTGTCATGCAATCTCTCCAACATAACACAACAAAACAAAACACATCTGTGTAGTCACTGTTTCTTGTTCAAAGAAAAATGGTAACCATTACCTGAAAAGGTGGCTCAGTGGTTAATAGCACTGACTGCTCTTCCAGAAGTTCTGAATTTAATTCCCAGCACTACATGCAATTTACAGTGGCTTATAATTCCTGTTCTACTAAATGTGGTGTTCTCTTCTCTCTTTTGCAGACAATGAATGCACATTGTGCAAACACAAACGTGCAGGAAAAACACCCATGCATACAAAGTAAAAAAATAAATAAATCTCTAAAAAAAAAAAAAAAAAACAAAAAGACAAATCATTACTACTGCTTATAGCAGCCTTAACTAAACTTTTCGTCCATTAATTTTTTGTATTGATTCTCTTAAGGAAAAATTTCTCCCATATTCTTGGAGATTAGTAAGTCAAAATCATGACCAAGCATGTGGTTTGTGCTTGCAAGGAACAAACCAGCTGACTCAACATCAGTCATATCTCTAAATAACTTTAACAGTATGTTCGAAATTGAAATTTTTTTTGGAAGAAAATATGATTGTACTGAAATGTGGTTCATGTAGGCATGTGTCCCTTATGGATGTCTGACTCTTTAAGAATGTCTAGTAATACAAGGTTCACAGAGGAGTAACCAAAGCCTCACCTGGACAGTGGTCTACAAGAAATAAATTTCTTCTGGGATGAGCTTTCAGAGATCACACACATTATTTCTCCTATTCAAGTACCAAAAAGTTTTGCAACATTCCTCAAATATTTTCTGTAATGCCATATATGAAATATCTTGTTGATGATTGACTCCTATTCAAGAATGATTGTAGTTTTAGTTTCTTTAAAAACTCAGCTATGTTATGTAAATATGTTTTTGTATAATCCCAAGAATGTGAGATATAGGGCTACTTTTAGTTTATTTTATGGCTGTTAACTATGATTATCTTGGAGAAGGACATATTTGCCAGCTGCTGATACAATCAGACAGGTGAAGGAAGTAAACAAAACAACTCAAGACCTGAAGATAGAACTGGAAAAATTAAAGAAAACACAAATGGAGGAAATAATGGAGAGGAAGAATCTAGGGAAGAAAACAGGAACTACAGAGAGAAGCATAACCAACAGACTACAAGAGATGGAAGAAAGAATCTCAGGTGTAGAAGATACAATGGAAGAAATCGATGTATCTGTCAAAGAAAATGTTAAATCCAAAAAATTCCTGACACAGACCATCCAAGAAATCCAAGACAATATGAAAAGACAAAACCTAAGAATAATAGGTATAGAGAAAAAAGAAGACTCCCTTTTCCAAGGCCCAGAAAATATTTTCAACAAAAGCATTGAAGAAAAATTTCCCAAGTTAAAGAAGAGGCCAATAAGAATACATGAGGTCTACAGAACACCCAAAAAAACTGACCAGAAAAGAAAATCCTCCCACCACACAATAATCAAAACAGTAAGTATACAGAACAAAGAAAAAATACTAAAAGCTGCAAGAGAAAAAGGCCAAGTAACATATAATGGCAAACCCATTAGAATCCCACCTGACTTTTCAATAGAGACTATGAAAGCCAGAAGGGCCTGAATGGATATCATGCAGACCCTAAGAGAACACAGATGTCAGCCTAGGCTACTATATCCTGCAAAGCTCTCAGTACTCATAGACAGAGAAAACAAGATATTCAATGACAAAAACAAATTTCAACAATACCTACACACATTTCCAGCATTACAGAAGACACTGAAGGGAAAATACAACCCCCCAAAATTAGCTCCTTTCAAGAAAACACAGGAAATAATTAACCTCACTACAGTAAAACAAGAAGCAACCAAGCACACAATCTAATGACCACAGCCAACATCAAAATCAAGGGATCTAACGGCCACTGGTCATTAATCTCTCTCAACATAAATGGACTCAACTCTCCAATAAAAAGACACAGATTAACAGAATGGATACGTAAACAAAACCCAGCAATCTGTTGCATACAAGAAACACACCTAAGGCACAAAGATAGACATTACCTGAGGGTAAAGGGTTGGAAGACGACTTTCCAAGCAAATGGACCCAAGAAGCAAGCAGGAGTAACCATTCTAATATCTGATAAAATATACTTTCAACCAAAATTAATAAAAAGAGATGGGGAAGGACACTTCATACTCATCAAAGTAAAATTCCACCAGGAAGACATCACAATCCTGAACATCTATGCCCCAAATACAAAAGCACCCACATTTGTTAAAGAAACATTGATAAAATTTAAACCACATATAGATCCCCACACATTGATAGTGGGAGACTTCAACACCCCACTCTCAACAAAGGACAGGTCAACAAAAAAGAAAGAAACAATGAACAAAGAAACAATGTCTCTAACAGAGGTCATGAATCAAATGGACCTAACAGACATTTACAGAACTTTACACCCAAACACAAAAGAATTTACCTGCTACAGAGGGCCTCTGAAAGCCAGAAGAAGGAAACAGGAAACAACCTAGGAACCTACCACAGAGGGCCTCTGAAAGCCTCTGCCCTGCAGACTATCAAAGCAGATGCTGAGCCTGATGGCCAACTGTCGGGCAGAGTGAATGGAATTTTATGTAAGAAGTGGGAAATAGTAAGAGCTGGAGAGGACAGGAACTCCACAAGGAGAGCAAAAGAACAAGAAAATTTGAACACAGGGAACTTCCCAGAGACTCATACTCCAACCAAGGACTATTCATGGAGATAACCTAGAACCCCTGCACAGATGTAGCCCATATCAGTTCAGTGTCCAAGTGGGTTACATAGTAATGGGAAGAGGGACTGCCTCTGACATAATCTGATTGGCCTGCTCTTTGATCACCTCTCCCTGAGGGGTGAGCAGCCTTACCAGGCCACAGAAGATGCAGCCACTTCTGATGAGAACTGATAGTCTAAGATGAGAAAGAAGGAGAGGAAGATCTCCCCTATCAGTGGACTTGGGGAGGGGCATGCATGCAGAAAGGGGAGGAAGGGTTTGATTGGGAGGGGAGGAGGGAGGGGCTTATGGGGGGATAAAAATGAATAAAGTATAATTAATAATAATAATAATAAATAGTTGAATTATAAGAAAATAGTTGATAACTAATTAACAAAACAATTCCATGAAATGTAGTTTTTTTCTAAATTCCGTGTCTTAAGTAAAATCCTATAAAAATAAAACAAAATTCAATTAAAAAAATAAACCCTATTAATTGTAGCCCTAGACATTCAAGGATCTAAGGTTTAGCCCCTACCTTTCATTTCTACTACTCTTTTGTATCCATGGTTCCTTAATTTTATTTTTATTATTAACAAAATAGTTAGGTCACTTTAATATGTTGCTTCTTAAATAAGAATACTGGGTTTCATTATATGAAGACAGAAACCTCACAGAATCTTCCAACTTTTCTTATGACCAAATACTTAACATTACCTATAAATTCTATATTAAGAGCCTTGCACTTCTGTGATGGTTTCAATAATAAATGTCTAAAAAACAAAAATAAAATTAAAACATTCATTTTTTTCCTACCATCTGCAGCTGTCAGAAGATAAATCTTTATTATTATGTTAATATTTATCTAGTTTTTGGCTAATTCTCTTGAAATTATGAATAAATTTTCTTTTTAAATTTTTTATTTATTATTTATTACAATTTATTCACTTTGTATCCTGACTATGGCCACTTCCTCATACACTCAATAAGTTATACACTCAATAACACTAGTGAGTGCTAACCAAGTGTTAATATATATATATATGTTATTTATATATATATATCATATATATATATATATATATATATATATGGGAAGAGAAAGGTAAATAAAGCAGGAAGGTGAATAATACATATATAATACACACACACACACACACACATATATATGTATATGTGGGAGAGAGAGAGAGATGAATAAAGCAGGCCTTTTCATCTGACTTATGCTCATTTGGGTACCATTTTCTCTACATCTCTAGAGTAATTGTCATTAATTTGTTACTTTTACACAACCCTCAGTAAACAAATGAAAATTAGAAACAAAAAATTATTAAGAATCCCTGAAGAAAAGTGAACAAAAATCTGATCTGACAAGACAACAAAAGTGTTTGCTATCAAACATGATGAATTTAATTTGTTTCCTGGGACTCAGGAAACAAAGAAAAGAGAATTTACTCTAACAAGTTGCCTTTTGACCTCTGCATGTGTGAACAATATTTGCACACACACACACACACACACACACACACATCTCTTTAAATGAAACACATTTTATATACATCTATATTAAACATATATAAACATTAAAAACAAAATTCTGAAACATAAATATATTAGTAAATGTGCGATTCTTAGGGAACCATTTGAAGCATATGAGCAGATCAAGCATTCTTTGGAGGCAGAGCAGGACAAAAGATTATTACAAATCCTTACAGTAGGCCAGGCTAGGCTGAGACAAAAATCTAAGGCCTTTGAACAAATCCTTGGAGATCCAAGCTGGAGATTTCTTATCATTCATAAATCTATCAATAAGACTCAGTAAGGAATATATTAAAGAGATGTTTAGATATCCACTATAATCTTACCTTATCTTAGTCCAAACAGCTACATTGCAAGCCCAGCCTTCCTTAAGTATTCATCTCCCTGAATTTTCTGTAAGGTGTGGAAGCAGAAATGTACTGCATTTATCCAGTCTCGTGTGCATGTGTGTGTGTGTGTTGTGTTTTGTCCTAAAAATCTCTTCCATAGGTTTTCCTTCTTGTATACTATTGTTTCTATATCTGGAAGAAGACACTGTGTGTGTGTGTGTGTGTGTGTGTGTGTGTGTGTGTGTGTGTGTTAAAAATACCTCCCTAAATATTATTCCTACTTCTGGAAGCAAAGTAAACAATGTCCAATGCAAAAGCTACATAGTTTTAACACCACAGGCATTTGGTTCTATTTGTGATCTTCTGAGGACAGAGTGGCTTGTTACCTGGATTATACAGTTAATTGTATCACTACTCACTACTAATATTTTTTGGTTTGTATAGTATCATTGCCTTGGAATACCTTTTGTTTTTTGTTTGTTTGTTTGTTTGTTTGTTTTGGAGGATAACTTCCAGAGAAACTAGAATTACATAAATCTGGTTTTCAAGACTAACTTGCTACTTATTAAATTTGTGTCCTCTAAAAGTTGTTAAAATAGCAACCTATATGAAAGGTTTTAATTGAATATTACATGAAGCAGTATATAAGAAGATATTCTTAATATAAAATTCATGTCTAAGAAATAATAGCTATTATCATTAGTTTAGTATCTAAATTGATATTTGGGTAGTGGAAGTGTTGTCAATACAAAAAGATGGGTATCATTCAGCAGGTAAAACGATTCTCACTAAATCCTGGGAAACTAAATTTATATTACAAGCAGCCATGAGCATAACTGGTAAGGCTATAAACTCAGTGCACAAAAACAGAACCAGTGTGTCAGCAGACAATTTTTTTTAAGACAATTAGAAATAGTGCTTCCTCAAGATCCAGGTACACCACTCCTAATCATATATCCAAAGTATGCTCAAGTATACAACAAGGATATTTGCTCACCATGTTTGCACCATGTTTGTAGCAGCTTTATTCATAACAACCAGATGTCCCTCAGCTGAGGAACGGATACAAAAAATGTGGTACATTTACATAATGGAATACTACTCACAAATAAAAACAAGGAAATAATGAAATTTGCAGGCATATGATATGAACTAGAAACGGTCATCCTGAGTGCAGTATTCCAGAAGCAGAAAGACTCACATGATATATCCTCACTTATAAGTGGATATTAGACATATTATATAGTATAAACATACTAAAATCTGTAAACCTAAAGAAGCTAAGCAATAAGGAGGACCCTGGATAAGATGATCAATCCTCACTCAGAAAGTTAAATGAGATAGATATCTGAAAAGGGAGAAAACAGGGAACAGGACAAGAGTTTACCACAGAGGGCCTCTGAAAGACTTTACCCAGCAGTGTATCAAAGCATATGCTGAGGCTCATAGCCAAACTTTGGGCAAAGTGCAGGGAATCTTATGAAAGAAGTGGGAGATAGAAAGACCTGGAGGGGACAGAGCTATACAAGGAGAGCAACAGAACCAAAATCTCTGGGCACAGAGGTCTTTTCTGAGACTGAAACTCCACCCAAGAATGATGCATGGAGATAAACATGAACAGATGTAGCCCATGGCAGCTCAGTATTCATGTGAGTACCATAGTAAGGGAAACAGGGACTGGCTTTGACATGTACTCAGTGTCTGGCTCTTTGATAACCTCCTGCTGAAGGGGGAGAGCAGCCTTACCAGGCCACAGAGGAAGACAATGAAGCCAGTCCTGATGAGATCTGATAGCCTAGGGTCAGAGGGAAGGGGAGGAGGACCTCTCATATCAGTGGACTTGGGGAGGGGAAGGGAGGAGATGAGGTAGGGTATGAGTTGGAAGTGATGAGGGAGGGGCCTACAGCTGTGATACAAAGTAAATGAACTGTATTAATTAAGAAATTAATTAATTAAAAATAAAAAAATTAAAAAGATATAATTACTCAAAATAGTTTAAAAGGATAGTTACCTCATTGTTTCTACACACACACACACACACACACACACACACACACACATATGTATATTTTGCTTGGATTCATGGGGATGGAGTTTTAGTTCTCATTATTTTTCCTTATTGCCACCCAAAATAATCATTCTTTTAAAACAGAAGCACCCAGAGGCCATTTAAGACAAAAGCGTCAGGTCTGGTCATGCTTTCAGCTGGCTCATTCTGCAGCTAAGAATGTTAACATTATAATCTGATTATTTGTGGTCAACAAGATTTACTAATCACATATGAGTAAACAGCAGCTTTCTCCTAGTTTTTTATATCTTTTTTAGCAAACTATATCATGTTTTATCTGAATCCTTCCTCCATTTCATCAGTTTACGATTGAGGGATGCATATATATATATATATATATATATATATATATATATATATATATATTATATATGTACATAATCCCAGCCTACCATGTCCCTTCACCAGACTCCTTCACATTTTCTTCCTTTGCTATTGTTACCCTAAAGTCTAAGACCATCTGCTCAGTTGGCAGCTGCGAGTCAGTGCTATAACTGTTTTCATTCTTAGCATAGTGCAAACCCGCACAATCCAAAGGACGAGAAGTACTACATTCAGTGAGTTAGCCAAATGTATATTGCTGTCGAAATTACTTGTCAAAACGTCAAGGGGAACAATATTTGATTTCCAAAGCACAGCACACATGTCTCCAGATTACAATATGGGGCCCTATTATGCTGTTACTCTTGCTATGTGTCATTCAGAACTGAAGTAAATGGCATGAGCTTTGCAAGCTTTGGTTTCTATTGTGTGAAAGGACAGGGGTTTGCTACAAAATCCTTTGCTCATGCAGCAAACTGAGAAGTCTTACTGAAGTGTATCAAATACATAATTTGGGTAACAGAAGCCTCCAGTTTGAATATCTCACTTTTAGACAGTCCCATGATATGATAATCGGGAATAAAGCACAAAGCATATTTAAATGTGAAGCCAGGGAGTTGCCAAGCCCCAGGGCAATATGGTGTTATGGTAATTTTGTATTCCTCCTAGAATAAGTTACAGGGAACACAAGGACCTACACTTTTGCTAGTTTACTGCTTTATAGTTCTGCAGGTGAAGAGGTAGTTCCAGTCGCAGGAGATTAAAATCAACAATTGTCAAGGCCATCTCCCTTCAGGGAGTTCACGGAATTCATTCTATTGTATTTCCCTGCTCCTATAGATGGGTATTCTTTTGTTAGGGCTTAATCCCCTATGCCATAAACTGGCATCTCTTTGATCATGCCTCCGCGTTCATATCTCTCTCTTCTACCATCACCATGAGAGGGTCTTTGCTTTGGGAGAGTCATGAGCTATGTTTGATTCATCTGGATAATAAAGATACCATTTCTAACTGATGCTATTTAACGAAATTTCTATCTTCAACCCCCACTTTCCACCTGGGGCAATATATTTACCAGGTCCGTTGGTCAGGATGTGGACTTCTTCTCATAGACATCATTCATCTAGAAGCTCTTCACAATATTAATAATAAGTAGGCATAAAAATTTACACCAATTAAACTTCTACAAATATAAACTATTATCTCTATCCTCCAAATTATCTGTTCCTGTTATGAAAATATATCACTTCAATTTGGTAAATTTGTTTGAATCTTCTGTTTAAAAAAAAATGAACAAAATACTCATCTAAACAGTTTTTGCATTTCCAAGCTTGAACAAATCTTTTGGGTGACACAAATTACAATACATTTAACTTTTTAGCAAAATCGTCTGTCACCCAGAGTTAGAGTAAGTGTTTAATTAATATGTTTATTGTTGACAACAAGGATGAGGTCATATTACAGCACATTCCTGAAGGTTTTAAAGGGTGCTTTTAATTGCTGGCTTTTATATAAAGCATTAGGAGCGGATGTACACTGAGGAGAGATGAGTTAGAAACCAACCAATTAGAATGGCTGTTAATGTAAAACTTCAATGAACACTTATTAAACAGCTACTCCAGGCCACGAGTTAATTCAGATACGGCAGATAAATGATAAGTAAGGCATGGAATCTGCTCTGATTTTGCTCACAGCATTGTTAGAAGGACAGATATATAACTTGCCATGTACGGCGTCATTTGTTCTCATGAGTATGGAAATTAATCAGGAGTTGACATTGGAAAAGTACAATAAAGAGCAGAAGAGCATTTCAAACTTGTTTTTAAAGGATAATTGTGATTTTAAATTTTTAGATAAGTGTTAAGGGGCTTTTTTTCTTTTTATTTAGGAACCATAAAATGGTATCGAGATAATAAAATTCAAATAATGTAACAAATTATGTCTCCGGGTAACTCAATTGAAAAGCATTATTAATCCTCCCATGCCTGGACTTCTCTTAAGAATTAAAAAAAAAATGTATATAAAAGACTGAAGCAGGACATAGCAAACATCACAATAAGGTAAGGGAGTGCTTTCCCTGTGAGTGTATTGAGCTCTAGAGCTTTGTGTGTGGCTGTCTTCTCAGCTAGTGTGTTAGGGATGATTTAAGGCCATCACACCTACAACTTGCTGCCAAATAAAACCTAAGCCTCAGCTCCTGAGATTCTTCCAAACAGCTGCCTGTTGATAAAATGTTGACTTGTTTTCAGGAACGGTTAAGCCACATCAAAATGAGTTGTTTTAGTTTAAGAATAATAAATTCATGGTAATTTGATTTCGGACATGCCAGAAAATGAATGCATTTTGTTTAGGTAAATAAAACCTGTGTTTCACAAGAGAAATTCATATGAATCCTAAGTACAATAAAGCCCTGACTTAAGCATTGGTCACATGTCCCCATAAGCATCTCAGTGACAGACAGGGTTAGACCCAGTACAATGCTAGGATCCCCTTATTATAAAAATTGAATTTGTCTCTTCTTCCTGACCTTAAATGGAAAACATGAAAGGTCATGGATTATGGCACATTACTGGAATTATAGCCCAAATGTCAATACTGACATCTGTCTCTCTATGAACTCAGAGACAATTCCTGCAAAGCTTAAATTTTGTACTGTGTTCTTCATAGATAGAACAGAACAAACTGAGGCGTGCCCGATGATGATGCAGCAACTGCTGTGCAAAACTGACTTCTCTGCAACTTGAAAACTTCCATGAATTAACCTTACAGGACATCTCATTCATTATCACTAAGTCTTTAAATTCCATGAAGCACATCTTGACATTTGTAAATAATAGGTTCATGCCACTATGCTTACATATATTAATTTAGAATATTCCATGTTTACTCAATATTGAGAAACAGATATAAGTATTTATATTGAGCATTCTTTTGTATTTAATCTTAATTTTATAAATTTGAGAGCCTAATACAAAACTTGTACGTCTAAACCACATTCCTCTCCCCTCAAACTCCAGTTTCCATCCCTCCTAAATTCACATTTTCTTAATATATATGTATATATATATATATATATATATATATGAAAAACAGAAGAGATATAGAGAAACACAGAGAGATACATAAATACACAAATGATAATATATAATAGACATGTGTGTATATATATGTATATATATATGTATATGCATTAGGGTATATGTGTATATACATACATATATAACGTAATAAGCCCATTTATCACGGCTCATATATGCAAATGTCCAGTGAAACAAATGAGATTAAACAACCAGTATGGAGCCTGATTATCCCTCTTTTGGCAATCATTGATCACCTGTAGTGGTATCTATGTACCCACACAAACACACACACGTACACACACATTATGTATGTATTTTAAGTAAGTTATAAAAATAGTATATTTCTTATGGATTTCTAAACTATCATTATTGTAGTTTGCCGCTCTTTCCTCCCTTTCTCCCTGTATTTTCCTTCTTCACTCATCTTCAGTAATAGTCACCTCACCCCATTTCCCAATGGCATCTGTAAGGCATCAGTTTCTTGCTATACTCCCTCCCTTAAGTTTCCTCCCCTTTCCCTTCCCAAGGTTCTTTCTATTTGCTCCACATGTTACGTTTCTGTTTTCATGAATTCCCTTTTTCTGGATGCTAGCTTTTTAATTATTGTTTAATTAAAATCACTTCAGTGCTTTGCCCAAAAAAAAGCAAGTGAAATTTTCTCTTTTAAAGGTCTTAGTCACCTTTTGAATCCCCTTTGGACAAATCTTTGTTTCAAAGAATGCTATCTATCATCTATCTATCTATCTATCTATCTATCTATCTATCTATCTATCTATCTATCTATCATGGTGTGCAGGTGAGGTCAGAAGAGAAATTATGAGAGTTGATTCTCTCCTCCATGTGAATTCCAGGAATTACATTCAAGTCATCAATCTTGCCAGTAGGTGCTCTTACCTGCTGAGCCCTCTCACTTCCCCAAGTTTCTTTTTTTTTTTTTTTCCTGTCTTGCGCACTTCTATTATGTCTTTTATTTTTATTTTTATTTTTTTTAATTTTTATTTTTATCAGTTACATTTTATTAATTCTGTATCCCAGCCGTACCCCGAACCCTCGTTCCCTCCCAGTCCCTCCCTCCCTCCCTCATCACCACTGTGCCCCTTTCTAAGTCCACTGATAGGGGGGACCTCCCCCCATTCATCTGATCCTGTTTTATCAGGTATCTTCATTGAGTTCCTGTTAGAAATAGTCCTTGTTCCCCTCACTTTGGGAAACCAATTGGTTACTGAGCTACCACAGGCTACATCTGAGCGGAAGTTCTAGGTTATATCCATACATGCACAGGGTCTTTTCTGAAACTGACATTCAACCAAGTTTCTTTATTCTTATAGAATTCAGTATGTCCCACTGATATATATATATATATATATATATATGTATGTATTAAAAGAAAAAAATATATATATACATATATATATGTATTAAAAAAAGAAATAATCATTTGAGATATTTTGTTTAAATATATAATAGTTGACCTCATTACAATTACTTGGGATTTAAATAGATTCTGAATGATTTGAAGAAATCAGTTACAAAGCTTATATAGAATTTTATGGCTGTATTCAGAAAATTCATTGTCAGATTAGATTATTCTCTTACAGAAACAAAATATCACTAGATTTCAATAATATCTATATTGCTTTATTGGACTCTTCATTAGAAAATTATATAATAAAAAGTAAGATATTATGGATTAATTAACATGCAAAATTATTATAATAAGCAATATTTTAGTTTAATATAATTAATTGATATTTTTCTTATAAGCAACTATTAAACCAAATAGGATATTGTTTCAATGTTTTCATAAATTGTGCTGGAAATTAAATGAATTTGGTACAGTTTTGTCATATATTAATGTCTACAGAAAGCTATTCTTGATTATTGCTTTTTACTTTGTAAAAGTCTGTCACCTATAAATATGAGTGAAGGTATTGTTGATGGAAACTTTGTATTTGGAGGAAAGTATTTATATTTAATATTCAATTATTCCACAAATTTGTGTTATAGAATGAACAAGTGAAAAAATTCCTTGCTCACAAAGAAAGATGAATGTACATTACAGCAGATAATGGTTGACAGTATCAAGAAGCTAAAAGCAGAATAAGGTATAGACAAGGAGGTGTCAGTTTCGCTATTATGTAGCACATTGCTAGGAAAGTACTTACAGGTAAAATCTTAGCAGAAATTTGAATGAAGTGAGACAGAAGCCCTGCAAAAGCGACAGAAAGATCTAATGCCATGGAGTAAAACTGGCATTCTGTTTCTGAGATTTTCCTAGGGAAGCGGTGAGTGCAGAAAAGTGTCTGTGACAAGGCAACTGTGAGAACAGAGTCCAGGATCACACTGAAGATGCTCCAGGAGAGACATGGATGGGACTTATTGAGAACGGAGGAAAGTGAGTAGTGAGTAGCACATTTAAATTAGTGCTGTACCAACATCTGACCTTCGTTTTAAAGGGATGATTGTGGAAGAGATGAACGTGGAACCTTTGTCACTAGATTGTAAAATTAAAGAGTTAAGTAGGCACTGTGAGGCTCCTCTAAAACTGTCCAAGGGGACTGTGATGACAGATCCCTCTTCAGTTTGTGTTGACACACAGGTTAAATGTCAAGTGTATTATTGCATATTTCATAATTCAGATTGTAGACATTTTTAAACTGAACAATGAGTGCTAGCAAGATTGTAAAGCTTCTAGAATTTTACCTAATTATAACATGATTCTTAAAGCTTTCAATAATATTAAATATCTTTTGATACAACATATGACAATCATTTTACATATATTTTTTACATGTTACATATATTTTTTAGAAAATAATTATCTGGAATCAAGTAGGTATCACATATATTATAATAATTCCACCATTTCACATATTTTTGAAATGATTATCTCTAGTAAATATGCTTACTGGCCTATTTATTATAGGTAGTGATACGTGTAGTAGGAAAACAATACTTAAAAAATGAGTATAATTTAAATAAGTTGTTACACAATGGTTAAATATTAAACTAGTCAATATTTTCTTTGAAAATTCAAATTTAACTACTATTAAAAAGTAGAAATGCCTAAGTTACAGCTAATGTATATTTATATGTCTAAAATAACACCCAAACACATATGGCTTTTGGTTGCTATGTGTTTAATAACTCTCCATGCCAAAGTCCCATTTGGATTTTGATGAAACATTTGACACAGTTACGAAGTCATATGTACAAATACTTCAGCCATTTCTTGGTGACATGGATAAATTTTAGGGGGTAGTACTACTTGCTAAGGTTACATATTTTCTGTTTCCTCTATTATTAGTGGTTTATGTTGTGTCTGTAACATGAGGCCTCTGGGCACTCAGAAAATGATTACCCCAAGTCTCCTTTTCTGGGCTGTCTTTGTATTCAGCGCCTACTTTTCAGACTCCTGTCCTTGTGTCAGCTGACACTCGTCTTCTTGCCGATTGTATACACCCTTGTCCTCAGTGAATAAGAGCTTGATTGTGCAGTGATTAAAATGGCTTATTTTACTGTTAAAGCAAATTACACAGGAATGGTATTTCCTATCAAACAAAGAAAAATAATTCCATAATAACACAAACTTGACACTTCCTTAATGCTTTAATCTGACAATCTCAGTATACTTTACAAACAGCAATTAACTAACCCTTACACGACTCCTGTCAGGAAGCCCTGATTACACTCCTTTCACCAATTAAATGCTAAGAGTTAGGAGAACAACAAGACACGGTCCCATGGTGTTTCTGATAGACCAGGGACCCAACCAACAGCCCTAGTCTTGGCCCTGACTCTGACTCTCAGGTAGTCAGGAAACTAGTACCAATCCTGGGAGAATATTGCTTGTGCTCTCACCACGAAATTCCCCATTTCATGCAAAATTTCTGAACAGCTAATCAGAGAAAAACTTTGCTTTATATAGTCATATTTCTCCTCCTCTTGAGTCATCAGAGTAAGGATAACTTGGAAATCTATAAACACCTCTTTTCTGGAGTACTGACACCAAGAAGGAGAAGAAGAGGAGGAAAATAATAAGAAAGAGTCAGAGAATAAGAAGATGAGGAGGAGGAGAAACCTTACTAGATTTATTTTAACTAATAAAGTGGGGCCAAGGTAGAAGTTTGACCTGATGGAAGAGTGATGCTGATGCTTCCAGGTGGGAGTCGCTTTGACTGTAATGTATAACCAAGGGTACCATGTGCATGGAATCCCAGTTATTTATTACTCCCGCTTTTACACAGAATATAAGCTATTCTTAAGAAGTTGTGTTCCTCCAAAAGTGTCTTTAGTGGGAAATGGAATTAGTATCATTTACATATGTCACCCACCACCAAGACTTCCTTCCTCTGAATGCTGCCAAGGGCTAACAGCTGGTTCACATTTATACAGCTATCAGAAACACACCACAGTGACATGTATTCAGTGTCTGTCATCCCTCTTCTTGGCCACAACGATGTCACTGTTTGCCTGTGATTTGCCTTTGCCTGTGTGCGACTTTCATTCTCATGTCTTTCCATGGTATGTAAACTCATGGCACTTATTGGTTCTCCAGTCTCACCAGCCCCTGCTTAGGATCACAAAGTTCTCAAGCCCAGTTATCTAATATTCTACCATTCCCTCAAGTAACCACAAAGCCAACCCTTCGGTCTCAGCTCCTACTGAAAAAACACAATCACATCATTTCTTTTATCCATCCTTCTGATTGTAAATATTTTATCTTTATTATTATTTAAATTGACATAAAATTTTACTCGTGTATGATGTACCCCATCATGTTTTAGTATGCACAGTGGGATAACTAAATTTAATTAATTGCTGTATGCATTATTCATAGAATTAATAATTGTCTGGTGAGAATACAATATCCAAATCATCAGCATTTTAAAGATTTTTATACACTGTTATTTACTATAGACATTAGACCACTTAAGTTTCTTCCTTTAGATAACAGACATTTTATGTTCTTTGGCCAACTCCAAATGAACATTTGCTTCACCCTCCTCCAAATGTCTCTGACCCTCAGCACCAACCATTGTATTCAGTAGTCTAAATAGGTTTCTATTTCTTTTTTTTTCAATGTATCATTTTATTTACTGCAGCAAGATATTAGAGGAAATCAGCACAGCTGGTTGACTCCACTCTGACTATTCCAACATCCTCTACTTAAGTGAGTTCTTACTCTGTCAGGTGATAAGTGCTTTCTACAAGATCATAATTAACTCTTTTAGTGTGAATTACTACAACTTCTCTCCTGATGTATAATTCTGTCTTGTATTATACTTGGTTATTTTATTCTTTGAGTACCATAACTTCAACACCTTTCAAAGTAGTATAGGTAATAACGAATTGAATGCACTGTTTTTAAAGGAAGTCTTTAATAACAATGTAGTTAGGACCGCCATTTTTCTCATCTGTAATTTCATTCTCCGTATTTCATACCATCTATTGTACAGTGTTAGTTATTTTTCCATTAGTGTACATTTATGGTACTTTGTATTTGTGTGTGTGTGTGTGTGGTGTTTGCACTGAAACCAAATAATACCATCCTTAAACAAAGCCTTTACCATATGAACCTCCAAGAGATGATTATGATCAAAGCTTCTGTTTTGAAATACATTTATTTTTCATGTTACTTTCTTCTTCTGAGTAGAATGAAAGATTCAGAAGAGCTGGTATTTTGGAATAATTTGTGTTCTAAGTATACACAATAGTAACAGTGCAAGAAATATTTCTTATAAAATATTATGGATAATTCTGACTTTGACCCCAAATACTTTTCTCGGCTATGAGTCTGAACACTTATCTGAACAACCAGATAAGTATGCTCAAAAATTTCTCCAACCTCTGAGAAATAAAGAAATTAAGTGAGCATATTATAGCAATTGAACATATGTATCATAATAAATAAATGTCATAAGACCAGAAATGCAGTAAATGTTATAATAACATTATTCTAATGGAAGGGGAAGATGAAGAAAAAGAGACAAGTTCTTGTATTTTTCCACAAATGACCAAGACAAGCATCAGTAAGGTAATGCCATTTTTTTTAATCCTAAGAGGAAAAAAATAGGAAAGCACCCATTGAACTTTGTTATCATCATTATTATTTTATACATCAGATATGTAGATCATTTTTGCATTTTTAAGATACAAGAAGTAATATTAATGGTATTGCCTGAAGAATCAGGATACAATTATGAATTGGAAAATTTTAATTATGAAAACTAGAAATTGTGACATAATAGTAGCTGCAGTTCTTCCTGAACACATTAGTTATACAACTGAGTTCCACACAGAAATATGCATTCCTGTGACTTAATAGTTGAACTTATAAGTGTTTAATCATATTTGACATAACATTCTTGGTAATGTTGCTTTTATTGAAATATAGAGCAGGAACTTAAAGAAGGCTACACACAACCTCCTCATCTGGAAAGAATACATTAGTTCACGTGTGTGTGTGTCTGTGTGTGTGTGTGTGTGTGTGTGTGTGTGTGTGTGTGTGTGTAATATGTCATGTGGATATGGAGAGAATGTTGAGTAGATAAGAACCTTGCTGCTCTTGAAGAGGACCTGAGTTTAGTTCCAAACACCCAAATGGTGGTGCATAAATAGCTGTAACTTTAGTTCCAGGACATCAGATGACCTTTTATGGACTTCCCTGGCAATAGCCACACATAAGCACACATAGAAAAAACAATCATAGACATAACATTAAAATGAACGTTTTTTTTTTCCTAAAAAAATAAAACAGTGCTGAGTATTCTAATATGTTTCTCTCATTTAAAATTCCATATGGCAAACATAAGTCTATTGGATTTTTCCCATGACAAATGACAGTTTAATTACCCAGTAAATACCCACTTATCATAGAAAAATGGAAAAGACAGGCACAAGGAGTAAATGAGTCATAATGTCATCACTGAAATACATATACATATGTAACATATGTCTATAGAGAATTCTAGAATTGTGATTTTAATTCTAAAAACTTTGTGAATATATTTCATGTATTCCTTTTAATTCTGAAACATTCCTTTTAAAATTTTGTTGTGCATTTTATTTTTACATTGTATGTGAGTGTGTGTGTATGACATGTGCATGCATTTCTAGTATGCATGTTTTCCACAGAGGTCAGATGTAGTCAGAGGACAGCTTACAATAGTCAGTTCTCTCTCTACTGTGTGGCTTTCATGGATACAACTCAGGTCATCAGACTTGAGAGTACCTGCCTGATGATACACTGTGGCAGCCTGGAAAACATCATTGCTGACAACATAATGTCAATCAAATAAAGACACCTAGTTTACACCTTCAGATTTAATTTTTGGTTTCCATTTGTGTGTGTGTGTGTGTGTGTGTGTGTGTGTTTTAACACAAGCCTCACTCTGTAGCTATGATTGTCTTTAACTCATGTCTGTCACCTACTCTCCTCAAACTCCAATCAATCCTTTCGTTGATGTTGCTTTGTTTTCTTTTTTATTATTTCTATTAATTACAGTTTATTCACTTTGTATCCCAGTGGTAGCTCCCTCCTTCCTTCCTTCAAAAACCCACCATCCCTCATCTCTTCCCATTTCCCTCTCCAAGTCCACTGATAGAGAAGGTCCTCCTCCCCATCCATCTGATCCTAGCCTATCAGGTCTCGTCAGGATTGGCTGCATTGTCTTCCTCTGTGGCCGGGTAAAGCTGCTCCCCACCTCAGAGGAAGATGATCAAAGAGCCAGCCACAGAGTCATTTCAGAGCCAGTCCCTGTTCCCCTTACTAGGACACCCGCTTGGATACTGAGATGACATGGGTTACATCTGTGCAGGGGTTCTAGGTTATATCCACCTTTGATCCTTGTTTGGAGTATCAGACTCAGAAAAGACCCCTGTGCTTAGATTTCTTGGTTCTGTTGCTCTCTTTGTTCTACTTCATGGCTGTGAGCCAATGTGGGCAGCTTCAACTTTCAGCTTTAGGTCACCAGAATAATTATTTCTAATTTTCAAGAAAACATTTCTACAATCTTGACTATATATTTTAGCATATATATATTTTTTAATGCAAAATTTTATGTTGTTTTTTGTTTTTTTTTTAGATTTTTGTGCTTTCGCTGTTTTTGAAATTTCCTGTGGTCTTTCACAAACCAAAACAGAGCAATTGTAAGACAAATCTAACAGGAGCTTGCTGTGAACATACATAGAGGACTGCCCAAATCCTGATCTATGTCCCATCTCATAGTTTCCAGAGGAGCTCCAGAAGTCAGAAAAGTCATTGCAGAATTTAATGTTTTCCCTACAAAATACTTTCTTCTGTATCACTCTTACCTTCCAAGTTACTATGTCAATTATGAAGCTACAAAATACTCTGAATGGAACAGCAAGATGGCTCCATGTGTAAAGCCATGTGCTCCCAACCCTGAGGACTTCAGTTACATCCCTCGGACACACATGTTGAAAGGAGAGAAGCACTTTATGGAATTTTCCTCTGACCCCTACAATACATGGCACAATCACACCCACACACGTCCACAAGTATTTATGCAAAGTAAATAATGGTAATTTTGAAAGAAGGAAAGGAAGGAAGATGATTCTAGGAATCAAATTTCTTTTCCATAAAGAAATGATAGTGGCAAAGAAGAGAAAGAAGGACTATACATTGTTTTAAATATATCAAACATAGTGCCAATTGCTCTTCAGAGAATACTATGGTAGAGTCTTTGCTCATCAGAGAGTTGGACATATACCTAATTTTCAAAAGCTATAAAGAAACAGATTTGAGAATCTGACCTTTTGGGAATTAAGTTACACGAACACATCTAGCTTAGACCTAAAATCCAGTTCTTCCATGTTTGAAATGTTATTTTGTCCGGTGAACACTTCAGACAGTCAGAGAGAGAGAGAGAAATGGAAATATCACCTAAACATGCAGTCACTATTTTATTTGTAGAGCTTCAGATGAACCACAAAGCCATACTACACTAAACAAAAGAAACATTCCATATATACAATTTTAGAGGGAATAATTTGCTGAAATTTAAACATAAAAAATTAACATTCTCACTAATTGTACTGAGTTATCAATCACTAAAAAACATTTTAAACAGTGGCAGTTGGCACAAAACATATGAAATAACATGTTCTGTAAATCAAATAAAAGCAAGATTAACTTAAGTATTGATCAGGGATATTGATGCTCTTTATTAAGTTCCACATTTCAATTTATAATGAGATAAAGAAGATGCTGCCGAGAACAATCCATTTTAAAGAAACTGTGGGAAAATCTTCACTGAAATATTTATAGTAAAATTTACTCTTGTCAGTTTGTTTATAATTTAGCCATTCTTTTATGAGGCAAACTATTTATTCCTACCTTGCCTAAACATAGAACTCTCTTCAGCTCATTTTTTTCACTGAGGAGGTAAAGGAAGACTCCAAACCTAAGAAAAACTCATTCTCTCATTTTAACATGGTGACTTCATTGAAGGATAATTAACTTCCTTTAACAAGAAAAGGTGAGCAGATATTTCTCATAAATTAGTTTCAAATGTTCATAGCAGATTGTCAATTTAACTGGAAATTGTCAGATTTTACTACATTGAAAATAGGAAGACCTGTGAAAGAGTTATCTAGTTAACATAGCCTTTATTTCATCTGCATGAGATTGGGAATGACTGTAATTGATTTCGTATGTGAAGTTCTAATAAATCCCTGGTGTGTGTGAATCTGAATCTGTGGCATAAAATGCTTTAAATATTTCTGAATAATTTATTTTTCTTCTACCAATCTTATTATTTTTGAGATAGAGAATTGTTACATAGCCCAGCCTAGCCTCAAGCTCACAATGTTCTCTCCTTTGCCTAGTAAGCTCTGAAATACAGATTATAAAAATTGTAGAAGAATTTTAATTGAGAACATGGCTGTTCTGGCAAGAGATCACATCCAAAGATCTTCTAGGTCTGTGTGATCCTGCTGGAAAACAAATACACCTTTAAATCAGGAGACAGAAAGCAGATCTGAGTTCATGGCCAACCTCTAATAGATACAGACATGGTGGTACATGCCTTTAATCCCAAACAATGAAAACACAGTTAGTTTGTAGAAGAAAGCACCCATGTTTAAAATAATGTCTAACTGAGTGGGATAAAAGGAGACAAATCAGAGGAAGGTTTCACAAAAAAATGCGATACACCCAAAACTCAAAAGAAGAGACAAGAAAGGGAAACTATTTAAGAGGTAATACACACAGAGAGAAGAGACAGTTTTACAGCAACAATAATATAATAACAATAATAGAAAGACAGGTTGCAGAAAAAACAAAACAAAACAAAATCCCTCAGGTGAAGACTGAATGAGCCAGAGAATGAGGAGATTAGCGTACATTGCTGAAGATAATTTGAGGCAAGCAGAGCAATTCAGGGTCCAAGAGAGAAGCCAGACTGAGTAAGTCAGCTGGGTAAAACAGTTTGATCCAGAACAGCTGACTTGAACCAGCCAGCACAGAGTTCAGTAAGAAGAATGAGCTTATTAAGTAGTAATTCTCCTACATTATATGTCTATATAAGTAAGTATAGACTGTGTGTGTCTTTCTGCTTCTGGGATAACTCACTCAGGATGATCTTTTCCAGGTCCCACCATTTACCTGCAAATTTCATGATTTCCTTGTTTTTTATTGCTGAGTAATATTCCATTAGGTAGATGTACCAAAATTTCTGTATCCTTTCCTCCACTGAGGGATACCTGGGTTGTTTCCAGCTTTTGGCTATTACAAATAAGGCTGCTACAAACATGGTTAAGCAAAAGTCCTTATTATGTACTTGAGCCTCTTTTGGCCTGCTCTTTAATTACCTCCCCCTGAGGCAGGAGCAGCATTACCAGGCCACAGAAGAAGACAATGCAGCCACTCCTGATGAGACCTAATTGACTAGGATCAGAAGGAAGGAAAAGAAGACCTCCCTTATCAGTGGACATGGGGAGGGGCATGCATGCAGAGGGTGGAGAAAGGGAGGGCTTGTGATGGGAGAAGGGAGGGAACCACAGGGGGGATACAAAGTGAATAAAGTGTAATTAATAAAGAATTTTTTAAAAAAGTAGTAAGTCTCAGAGGCTAAAAATATTCTAGGCCTAGGTTAGATTGTAAAGAGCCTAGAAACTTCTCCTAGAAACTTCCAGGACTAGGCCTAGGTTAGCAGACAGAGGCAGTAATGCTCTGAGACTACACCTGAACCAGGAGAAAGAACGATCACTTTTACAGAAAATACCAAGAGGCCTGTGGTAAATCTTGAAAACCACTTGCAGATACATGACAAAGTAAAATTTCAGGAAAATTAATGCTATTTTACTAGGGTGCCACCATTCTGTTTTAAGCATATTATCATAGGGTAAATTTGAGAATGTTATTGAGCAGATTTTTCAAGTTTCAAAGTGCATAAAACATATCTCTCTATGAATTATATTCTTTTAAAGTATTTTAGATCATTCAGCATCTCACTTCATTAGTAGAGAAGAACACATAAAAGTACAAAAGAGAATATGAAACAACATAGTATAGGAGAATTAAAATTAGCTAAAACTCATGCAAATAGCTATAAAGTATAAGTAAACAAATAAATAATAAGACCAAATAGAATGGTATACTATACTTGCCAACAAAATAATGGTGGGAATTAATGTTATAGATCGTTATTGAAGCAGATATTTTCACAAACTATTGAAGTAAAAATGAGAGGACATACTCTTCTGCAGAGAAATTGTCACTTTGTAATAACATACATATGAAATTTTAATATTTTTCTTAAATTATTTTTCCTATAAGGAACTTTCTTGTTTATAGCTCAAAGTGTCGTTTTAGGCAGTCTTCAACAGGACAGTGGATGACAGCTCCTTGCAGCTTTGCCTGATCTGTATCCAAGCCACCATGAGGTAAGCGTTCGGCATCGCTTCATACTACTCCTCATGCACACTAAATTGGCATAGGTTTAAAACAATAGTTCTAACTGGTCATAGACTGCATGCTTGGAATCTGTGAGCCAACTTAAACACCTTCATTGGTTATCTCTGGTATTTTGTTGCAGTACTAGAACACTGAGTACCCTGACGTAGTTTTATTCAACATTATTATGATGATAAAAATCATTCAACAGCCTATGTTTTCAGGAAGATTAAAGTTGAACTAAGTTACTGCATAGCTATATTATGAAGTTAAATAGTAAAGAGTTAAAATACTTATCAGGAATGCAAATATCCATAATATAATCAATGCAAAAAACAAGAATAGATACTATTTTTAAAACATGGTAAGTACTTTGTCAAAATAAAGAATGAGAAGAAATTCTCCAGAAAAAAAAAATGGGTTTAAAGAGAGCCAGCCACATTTGTAATAGTATGTTATTTTGACTTACATAAATAAGGAATGTTTATATTTTCTATTTATGTTGTTTTATTTCAGAAAACAATGTTATGGACTTGCTATCATTTCATGTCAAATCCAAAGATATCTTAATAAAATATTTTTTCTATATTTAAGGAACAGCCCAATATATAAACCCAATATTAAAGATAGAATTTTTGCTTTAAATTATTTTCATATCTGATCATGGTGGCTTATGAGATCAACAACCAGGAGGCTGAGATTAGTTGATTGTTAACTGAAAACCAACCAGGAATACAGAATGAGTTCCAGAGAAGCCAAGCCTTCATTCCATATTTACACTCTCACATGTCTGTTGGACATCATCAATCAACCAGTCTATCTGTCTATCTATCTATCTATCTGTCTGTCTATCTATCTATCTATCTATCTATCTATCTATCTATCTATCTATCTATCTGTCTATCTATGTTTCTATCATCTATCTCATTAACAAGAAGTTCTGTGTGTATGTGTGTGTGTGAGAGAGAATTTATTTGTAAGGCAACATGTGAAAGTCTCCAAATTTGTAACCACAATTTATATTTTATAAAAAAAACATGGAAAATATTATAAATAATAGTTTTCGTCTGTACTCATTAATAGAAAATTATTTTGGTAGTGTGTCTTAGAGAACATAGCTACAGCTGATATCTCATCAATATATTTTACATGGTCATGTCTCCATGATCACACATGTGAGGACATCCAGCATTTTCTCACTCCCTTTTAACTCAATATATATGTTCAGAAGCCTACCGTTATGTTCTTTGAAAGAACAAGATTATAAACTTGAACCCGTTCAGTTCCAGAAGAACAAACTAGAAACTGTTACATGTTAGCCATGTTTAGTGATGAGACATGCATCATTTGTCATGTATCAGAGGGCATAGCGACAATCACAACTGTGGAACATCACTGACAATGACACTCCTTTTTTAATTAAATTTTTATTTTTTATATTAATTACATTTTACTTACTTTGTTTCCCAGCCGTAGCCCCCTCCCTCATTCCCTCCCAACCCCACCCTCCCTCCCTCATCTCCTCCCTGCCACTTTCCAAGTCCACTGATAGGGGAGATCCTCCTCCCCTTCCATCTGATCCTAGCTTATCAGGTTTCTTCAGGCCTGGTTGCCATGCCCTCCTCTGTGACCTAGTAAGGCTGTTCCTCCCTCGGAGAGGAGGGGAGGTGAAGGAGCCAGTCATTGAGTTCATGTCAGGAATAGTTCCTGTTCCCCTTACTAGGGTATCCACTTGGATACTGAGCTGCTGTGGGCTACATCTGTGCAGGGGTTCTAGGTTATATCCATGCATGGTTTTTGGCTGGAGAATCAGTCTCAGACAAGCCCCTGGGCCCAGATATATTTGATGCTTTTGGAGCTCCTGTCCTTTCCAAGTCTTACTAACTCCCTCTTCTTTCATATGATTCCCTGCACTCTGTCCAAAATTTGGCCAACTCTCAACACCTGCTTTGATACACTGCTAGGTAGAGTCTTTCAGAGGCCCTCGGTGGTATGCTCCTGTCCTGCTTCTTGTTTACTATGACACTCCTAATGAATTAATTTATGCCTCATCTGTAGACATGGATTAGCTAATACCTACTAATGCCATTTTAGGAGGTCAGGTGTGAACAGTTCATCCATGTAAAGTCTTTTTAAGAAATCATATTTACTCTCTTCTGTGTAAAAACAGCTATTAGCCAAAATGAACATATAAGATTTATGTGCCTGTTCTCCGTTTTGTCACTGTAAATGTTAACTGCAGAAGTGAGAGTAGCAGGGACATTAATGAAACCCCTTGGAAAAGAGTAGTTATAAGAAAATCAGTGCAAATAAGAAAGTGAGATGATGTTCCCTCCTTTACTCTTGAAATGAGATTTTTCAGAATCGAGATAAAAGGGAGTCAGAGAAGACAGGTCTTCTCAGCAAAGTTAGTGGTGGAGAAATATCAAATGACAGACTGTCTCTTCTGGTTAGGAGAACAGATTCCTGGCATATGTACACTAAAGAGAAAAACATATTCTTTTATCTTTTCTGTATTTGGCGAGGTGCATAGAGTTTTCCAAAGTGATTGAGAAGCTGCCTCCAACCACATACCTGGGAACGGGTGGACAGAATTAGCCATCAATCTCTGAATGTCACTGTCTGCTATGTTTCCAATATAATCTTCTTGATTTTTGCTGGTGGGCTGCACAGAGGAAGTAAAACAAACACAATTTCGTCTGACTCTGATTAAGCTAACGATAAACCAATAACTGCTGCTCAAAAGAGAGAAAAAAAAAAAGAAAAAAAAAAACATCTAAAGTTCATGCTGTCAGGATGAATTCTATTTCCAACTAAACATTTTCACGCCTGATAAGATTTCACTTAAAGCAAAGATTAAGCCATATGTCACCTTAGTCACTGATATTTTAATTTGCATATGCCGATCTCATGTATAGGAAGCTGTTCTCAATCAGTAGAGTGGGTAGTACTTAGCAATTCAGAGGAAATGCCGACTGGTAGGCAAATGATTTCTATCAAATTGATTTCACAGAAACCCAAATGTTACCGTGATTGATTTTGCCCTTTCGTTGCATGAAGGTACGCTCATTCCCTGAGCTTCCCAACTAAATAAATGTGATGCTCCTTGCAGATCATACTCACTTACTGGTTTGTTTCTCTGTATATCCACCCACTCATGCATGCATCTGGCCTCCCTCCCATCTATCTTTCTATCCATCCATCCATCCATGCATTAATTAACTAGGTACGCAGCCAGCCAATCACTCAAGCAGCAAATTTAAAGATATAGTTGATTATGAATAAGGATGTCAATATTGACATTATTTGGTTAACAAGAAGTCAATGAACAGCAATTACATTTTTATTAAAAACTCCTAAAATATCAATTTCTTAAAGAAGCCAATGTCATGAGAAAAGAACTGTGACTCTAGCCAGTCAGGTGACAGTTACACTAAAATTGACAAAAAGAAAAATAAAACTTAGTTATAAACAAAATATTCTCTATTTTTCTTTCAGTGAAATAAGGATATTATGCCATTTTTGATGAGAGCTGAACAAATAAATATTGGCAAAATATTAAGACGTACAGTTTTTGCTGTTTGCTTTAGGTGCAAGAAATCTCTGCTTTCATCTCGCCTTACCTAGAAATTTTCTCATAGGACGTTGGGAGAAGGCCCACAATGATTCTTTGAACCCCTAAAACTATAATGTATGTCCAAACCAATATCAGTGATGTGCAAAACCAGTGATAATGCATTAAGTGTCTGTATATCTGTCTATTCATATATACCTGAATCCATGTTCATATGTCTATATGCATTTTTATGACTAAATGGATGACTTCATGTTCATTTAGTTTCTTGAGGCATATTAATATGCTAAATGTTTTACTAATAGAATTTTTAAAATAACTCTTAGCCAAGGAAATATATGTGTATTCTTTTCCATACAAGACATGTAAATGAACAATAATGAGCTCATACATGAACTTAATTGAATGATGTTCATTTTAAAGAAAGCCCACTCAGTTTAACCTCATAAAAGGGTATGTGTAGACCTCAAAACATCTGTGAACCCATCATTATTTTATTTAAATATGTAAAGGAAAATACAAGCAAAGAAATAGCAACCTGTTAATATTTGTCTACATTCTCCAGTGTGTGATTTCTCCCTGAAGAAAGTGCCACAAAGAAGCATTTTTTTACTTTTAGTGAACCTGACATAAATGAATCTCTTTTGGTGTAAACACCTGTGTTTCCCTGTATTGATGCTAAGCAATGTTTAATTTAGTATGACCTCCAGCTGGCCTGCATTCTAATCTACCATCCATAAGTTTACTTGCAAGGTCTCTGTGGGGAGAACCACAGCATAAGTTCCACGGAACCAAAGTCTATCAAGATGGCTCCTACACTGCAAGCACCAAGAAGTCATCAGATCTTTGCCATATTCTATCCCAAAATAATTCTAACCGTTGTGCTTTTGTAAGAAGAATTTATTCCATTACATGTTTGGATTTGATGTTTTCTGTCATTTGTTCCACCTATGAAGCGGTTGGATTTCATTGCATGATATTGGCCATACAGTGTATGATGAAGAAAATTACCTCTTGTTGTAGGGAGTCAAATGACTTCAAACAGAAGTTGTAGAAATATTCAGTAAAAACCACCAGGTTTTTTTTTTTTTTTTTTTTTTTTTTTACTATTGAAACGATAGCACAGTAAAGTCACTATTTCCTTCAAAGCTCTGATATCAGCACATGTAGGTAGCATCATCTTCCTCACACTTAAGCAATGATTGGTTATTTATCAATTCCTCTCTGTGCACCATCTTCTTAAACTACTAAAACTTGCAAGAAAGTATTTTATCCTGTGATACTGATGTTGGTTAGTAGGAGTGGGGCCTTAAAGATTTAGAGGGATGAGAAAGATATACTCTAGTAAATAGCTTAATATTTTCCTTACCAGAATGAGCTTTTAGGGAAGTTTGTCTTTCTTCTTTGGTAGACATTGAGAAAAGGCCATTTCCAAACCAGGAGCTGTAATCACCCTCTCTCCTCTAATGTTTGTCCAGTGTCAGCTATTCTGTTAAAGAAACAAAATGTGACCAAGGATATATTTTGTGTCGACATAGCATCTCCTAAATTCTGCATTTTGAGTTTCCTCATTATCTTGATTAGTCTTTTTTCATAACTCACTAGTTTTTCTATGTCATAGACATCTGTTGCTCTGCCTCTTACTTTGCCACCCTCAAATGGTTACAAGAAAATAGTTTATTTCTGTAAGCATGCTAGTACACTCTCTGTTGCATAATGGTAACCTTCTTCACATGACAAGGATTTTCAAATACTCCAAATGTGTGATTGGCATTTCTCACCAATTACATTATAGTAATATTGAATTCCCTGTCACTTCTTAGCAGCCATTTGTCTTAAGATATCAGCCTAAAATGATCATTCTATACTTGCATTTATTGTTATTATTATTATTATTATTATTATTATTAATGTATCACAGTGTGGTAGGAAGTAAATCATATATGATTTCTCTCATCTTTAATTTTCATTAAACAATACTCCATACCACCCTCATGAGGCCAATATTTCCTTATCACTGTACATATCACACATTTCACCTTAAATATCTGAGCTTTTCGGAGGCTCATATTACCATTCCTCTCATTTTCATGTGTGTGTGTGTCTGTGTGTGTGTGTGTTTGTGTGTGTTGTACATGAGCATGTATGAGTACAAGTGTGCGCATTCTGCCATGTGTTTGTGAAAGTCGGAGCACAAATTGATGCTCAGCATTCACATTCCTCATTGTTTGAAGCAGAATTTGCAATTTGTTATTTGACACTGTATATTCGAGTCTAGCTGGCTCAAAAGTTTCTGGCGATTCTATTTTTGCTTCCTATCTTCTCTTAGGAGCACTGGGATTACAGATGCATATTTCCAGAGTCTGAGACTAGGAACTCGGGTCCTCACACTTGTGCAGTGGGTTCTTCCCACAGTGAGTCATCACTGCAGTCTCAACCATTTTATGGTTTATAATGCGTACTAGTTTGAATGAGAATGGCCCTCGTGGGCTTACACGCTTGGATATTTAGTCCTCAGTTGGTAGAGCTATTTGGAAAGGATTAAGAGGTATGGGCTTGTTGGAGGAAGTATGCCACAGGGGCAACGTTGGAAACTTCAAAAGCCTCCCATCATCCCCATTCTCTTTACTTCTGAAAATGTGAGCTTCCAGATGCCATTCAGCCACTCACTACCACGCCTTCACTCTGGAACTGTAAGGGCGTTTGAACTTCACATTTTATAATTATCATTAGTCATGGTGTTTTATCACAGAAAAAGTAGGACAATGTGTGTCATTTTATTAATTATGTGTATTTAATAAATTATTACGTGAAATAATTAATAAGAAATGTATGCACCATTGTAGGAAGAGGTCCCATTCAAAGGAGTACTGCTTAAATGAAATCATCTAAAGTCCAATGATGATCTAGGAGTCTATATCATATTTTTTTAATTTAAATTTTATATTTATTAATTACAGTTTATTCACTTTGTATTCCAGCTCTAGCGCCCTCCCTGACACCCTCTCAATCCCACTCTCCCTCCCTCTTCTTCTCTTAAGCTCCTCCACCAGTCCAATGATGGGGGGATCCTCCTCCCCTTCATATTTTATGAGTCAAAGATCTTATATAAAGAAATGTACTAAAACAAATTCATTGTCTTCCTGGAATAGTCACAAAAAAAACCCTGATTTTGAGTTGGCTGTTTCTCTTTGATTTCAGATAGCACTATGGAGCCTTTTCAAACATGTGAAGTTTGGGAAGTTCTGTTACATACTTGTCATTTCCACCAAAGTTAGGAGCAACATTTGTAAATTTTGAGTTTTAGGAAATATCTACAGATATATCAGAAACACAAGTAGCTCCCCCCCCAAACCCGACAAGTAACTCATTCTTACTACTAAAAATACCTTTGCTCACATTTTTCTATCAACTTAAAGATATCAGACCATCTCAGAGAATATTCTTGCGTATAACTATAGACTTTAGGAAAACCTCAAAGGATATGTAAATAGCTGGCAAGATTTCTAATTTCTGTGAATATTTGAAAGTAGCATAAATCTATTTAAGGAAATCTATTTAAAAAATAGTTTTTTTCTGTGTCCACATCTAATTTGTCTTGCCAGTCTAACTTCTTCATGATGGTTTTTTTTTGGTTTTTTTTTGTTTGTTTGTTTGTTTGTTTTAGTTCCTCCTTTATGTTCCCATAACCCTCCGTGTTACCCTTAACTTGCACTTATTCCAAAGCATCTATCTACTGGACAGAACAGAAACATTCGAAGGTCTCATACATTGATCAGCTCTTCCTTCAGTGGACATTAACCAGTCAGTCAATTCACACCTCCAACGTCACAGTTTTGTGTGGGATGATAGAGGGAAACCTTCATTGCAAAGATAAAAGTGTCATGTATACTACAATGTTAAACTTTTGGCAGGGAGGAAAAATTAATCATAATTATATTAAAAATGTGCCCTATTTAGAAGCTTGATGATTTCAGTATCATCATTTGAAGCTAATCAGCTTAAAATTGATTACCACTCTAAAAAAATTAAAAAAATTAAAAAAATAAAAATAAATCAATAAATAAATAAACAAATATAAAAAATAAGTGAATATTGATTACCACTCAAAGAATCTTTTCATTTATCATTTTAAAATAACGTTATTAAATTTTTATATTTAAATTTACCAATGAGTTCTGAAAGACAATATAATGTATAAATGTTTTGTTTTGTTTTGTTTTTATTTCCTCAGAAGAGGTGATGAGACAAAAGCTTACTCAAACTGTAAGAATGAAGGGCTTGGGCTGAGCTCAGAGCACTTCTTTCTCTGTTCTAGCTATCCATATGCCTAGGCCTGGAAGCTTCTAGCCTATATAGCCTGTATGCAACCTAATCTTCTGTAAGCCCAGATCTTGACAGCTTCAGCTTCTAGCTCTGTCTGCTAAGCTAGGCCTAGAATGTTTTCAATCTCTGAGACTTTGTACTGATAAGCTCACGCTTTCTAGTCCTTTCTGAACTTTGAATGGCTGATTCAACTCAGCTGCTTTGGCTCAAAGTCTTCTCCAAGCTGAATAGTTCAAACTGGCTTCTCCTGTCTACTGAACAAATTTCTCTTCCTGGAAAGACTGTTTCTGTATTTCACACACTGAACTGCACTAAATGCACAACCCACACAAACTGGATGAACTCAACTTCACGAACTGCATCAAACTCGACTCTCTCCTCTCTCTCTCTCTCTCTCTCTCTCTCTCTCTCTCTGCACTGTTTCGTAGGTAGCCTCCTTTTCCTGACTGTTCTCCTGAGAGTTGGGCACATCCTATCTTTGACTCATTGTGGCAAATCTTTCTTTGATTGGTCGCTTTGTCTGCCTGTCCATTAGATGGCATTGTATGGAATTAAAGGTGTGTGCTATTGGAGTGTCCATATTCCAGCAGGATTGCACAGACCTAGAAAGTCTTTGGAAGTGATCTCTTCCCAGAATAGCTCTGTTGCTGGATTAAAAGTCCTGTACAATAAGGTTAACTGTTTTATAGTTCTAAGCATGTAGTAGTTTTTGTTTTGTTTTGTTTTGTTTTGTTTTGTTTTGTGTTTTGCTGTTTGTCGCAGATAAGCTCATAAAGTATTTTCAATATGGGAAATGTAGCATTTAATGTGAAGCTTCACAGCTTCTGTTGTAAATGTCTTTTCTAATTGTTTAGAAATCCACAGACGTGTATATTCTTCAGATCTGGTTAATTTTGGCATGTGATTTCTTTTTCTATTTACAAGTTTTATGTAATGCAGTTTATGAAAGCTCAACTTATCAAATGACACATTCTTGTTATTTTTTTGAAAATAAAATTAATACTTGGAAACAAAATATTGGGAACACAAACTTAAATTCATACTTACATATTTTATACCAATGTTTGTGGAAAGGAAACTATACATTATGTGAGTAAAATCTAAAGAAGGTTCTTCATATTTCACATCAATCAGGATTTAGATGGTTGATTCAGTCTGAGATAAGCAAAGTCTTCCCAAAGGCTTTATAAGCAAACAGAAGATGTATTTGCTTACAACACAGTGATTCCTCTTAGTGAGACTGAGTGACAAATAGAAACAGTCTGAAAACCACATTAATTTAAAATATGTTTTTCTAATTCATTTAACTACTTGACTGAAATGTGTTTGATCTGTTATTATTCATTTTTAAAAAACATATTCTTTAAAATATGCTACTTCTCTACCACTACTTTTGTTTTTTTTTTAATTATTGAATGACTTTATTTTCTTTTTTTTTTTATTACATTTTATTAAATCTGTATTCCAGCCGTGCCCCGATCCCTCATTCCCTCCCAGTCCCTCCCTCCCTCCCTCATCACTACTGTGCCCCTTTCCAAGTCCACTGATAGGGGGGGACCTCCCCCCATTCATCTGATCCTGTTTTATCAGGTATCTTCTACCACTACTTTTGAAAACCAACTCCTGTTTCTCTGTTTAAAAAAAGTATCAATGAAACTTGCATGTCAAGTAAACAAAACTATCTTTTAAACAAGATGTAAACAATATTGTTGTTTTCCTCATGCCTCTATAGCAGGGTAGTGAGTTTCGACAGGTCCATTTCTCGTGTAATCTTGATTTCTACACCGTGAAGTTTAATGATTCTCACTTTATGTTTTGTTCCATTATGTATAAACAAGAAAAATAAAGGACACTGTGCCAGTTGACACTGATTTTTTTAAAGGAGACCATGGTGGGGCATGATTTTAGTATATTTATGATATTAATTGAGGGGTTCAGAAATGTAGGAACTTTGCCTGCAAGGAAATTAAGGCTGAAATTAGTCTGATCACATAATAAACTCACATAATGAGTCTATCTCCTCCCCAAAGCAAAATACATAAATAAAAGCAAATTTGAAACATGTTCAGGGTTGGGTGCCTTTTAAAAGAATGACCAAGGGAGCCAATGAATGCCTCAGTTTGTCCAAGTTACTTTTCCTCCAAACCGTAACATAATCATTAATGCATGGAGGAATTTTTTTCTGCACACAATTTTGGCACATGCTGTGCCCTTAGGAGGAAGATGAAAAGGACGGTACTGAGAAGTTCAAGATCTATTAGTTCCCTCACTTTGAAAAGCCTCAAATCACAAAATGACATGTAGCTTCTTTTACACTGGGATCAAAAGAAATGTAAAGACAGCTGTGTTTGGAGCACATGTATTGTTTTAAGCAAGTTTATAGCTGAATTTTAGAAATCACAGACCAGATGTTGATGACGGTAAGACATTCTCACATGTGCCGATGAGAGAAGAAGAAAAAGGAAGGAGGCATTTTAGCAGCTCAAAGCACATCGACTGAAACAAAGGGGCATATAAACCATAATACTAGAATATTGTGCCCCAAGTGTTGATTCTATAGATTCTACAGTTTTAATCACAGATAAAAGGATGAGCAGTTGAGCTCTAACTTAAGCAGGTGGGCAGAGCTGTCATGGGCTTTTGCAAAACAAAAAGACAAACATACTCAAGACTTTATGAATAGGTATGAATCTGGGTTGGTTTGGTGTCACGTAAGGCAAATTAATAGAAAATTCATGAAGATGAGCAGGGTTATTATCCATATTTAAAGAGTGATATAAAGAATCTAGAGGAAACTCCGATATTAGCAATATTTACAGTAATGGTGTTGCAAATGGCAAACCTGACATGGAAGTTAAAGCAGAAGTAGGATACAGAAGGTGAAGGCCTCGAAACTCCTACAGGCCCAGGAAGCAAGCAACATCTGCTTTGATGTACAACCGGGGTACTCTTAAATGCAAAAGGGAGTTATCGATTTGCCAAGCAAAAATGATCTCTCTCTCTCACAGACACTCTTTCTCTCACTCTCTCTCTCTCCCTCCCTCCTAACCTTCCTCCCAATTTCTCTGTTAATGTCTTTTGTTTTCTTTTAAATATATTCAGTGAATCATTAGTCGATTTTATCAAGGTAACCTCAAAAATGAAAAAAAAAAATGTGTGTGACCTGATACTTTCCCACAAGATGCCACAGTCTTGATTAGAATCAGCACCACAGTCCCCACTATGTACGTCTTTCAGATTTATTTCTTATAGCAGATGACCCTCTGGGAAAAAAATAATGACCCCTTCGGGATCAAACTTTCTTAATTTACAACTAGTCTCAAAAAATCTACTTCAGTTTATGATATAAATGATAGATGGATTGTCCCTGATTATTGTAGTGTGTGTCTCTGGGGTCTAGAGGATAATTAAGACCCTAAAAAGTGTGTCAGTCAACTAGGTTAGTTTTAGAAGCCTGCAGAATCATTAGCTCAGGCTTCTAAGTGAGCTGTTTCAGTCTGAGAGCTGTGGTCTCAGAATGTGTCAGTTTATTTAGATTGCCTTTCTGTTACAAGCCAAAGAAGTACACAAAATAAATACATCTATGAAAATACTAGGAAAGCATAAAACGTTGTTGTACTGCTAACATCATCTACATGAAACTTCGAGATGAGCAGATGAGGAAAGCTCTCACATCTCATTTAATAAGCACATGGTCATATACCAAACTGTTAAATATCAGGTAGAGGGACAAAAACAGATAAAAATAGTAGATAAATAAGTAGAATGTTGAAGATAGATGACAGTATATTTGCTTGTTTCAATTATTGTCTCAGAGGCATATTGCCTCCTTCTGCTAACCTACACCTAGTCATAGAATCTTCTAGCCTCCATACAGTCTAACATAGACCTAGAATGTTTTCAGCCTCTGAGACTTACGGCTGAATAAGCTCACCCTTAATTGTTCTTCTGAACTCTGGGCTGGCTGAGTCAGCTCAGCTGTTCTGGCTCAAACTCCTGTCCCAGCTAACTTACACAGAATGGCCTCTCTCAGCCCTTCATTGCTCTGCTTGGCTTCAAACTAAGTCAAGCAATCTGCTCTAATCTCCTGGCTCCTGTTCTTTTTTCTTTTTATTTTTTATTTATTTTTATTTTTTTATTAATAGTTACATTTTATTAACTATGTATCCCAGCTGTATCTGCTCCCTCATTCCCTCCCAAACCCTCCTCCCTCCCTCATCTCCTCACTGCCCCTTTCCAAGTCCACTGATTGGGGAGGGCCTCCTCACCTTTCATATGATCATGTTTTATCAGGTATCTCAGAAGTGGCTACAAAGTCCTTCTCTGTGGCCTAGCAGGACTGCTCCTCCCTTGGGGGGCTGGGGGAGGTCAAAGAGCCTGCCATTGATTTCCTGTCAGAAGTAGCAGGGAAACATATGAAAGAAGGGGGAGTTTGTGTGACGTGGAAAGGATAGGAGCTCCACAAGGACCAAATATATCGGGGCCCAGGGGTCTTTTCTGAGACTGACACTCCACCAAGGACCATGTATAGATATAACCTAGAACCTCTGCTCGGATGAAGCCCGTGGTAGCTCAGTAACCACCTGGTTTCCCATAGGAATGAGAACAGGGACTACTCCTGGCTCCTTTTCAATCTATGGACCATTCAGTCTTCACCTGAATTCTCTCTTTGTGTAACCTCTGTCTCTCTATTACTGTCCTGGTAAAAAGTGCTCCTTCTCCTCTCTGTATTGTAGCTCCAACTTTTCTCTCTTCTCCTGAGAGTTAGGCATATCCTATTCTGTCAGTTCTTTCTCTGATTTGTAACTGTTTCTGTCACTCAAATACACAACACTTCCAAACATAAGTGCTTCTTTCTACAAACTTACTTAAACTTCATTGTTTGATATTAAAAACATTAACCACCATGCCTGGATCTAAGCTTTTCTTTACCTAAAACCTGCTCTATACCAGACTGGTCTTGGACTAAGCTTGCTTCTGGCTCTTGGATTAAAGGCACATTTGTTTTCACATAGATATAGAAGATCTTTGGATGTGATTTCTTGAGAGCCTGATCACACAGACCTAGAAGGTCTTTGGATGTGATCTTTTGCCAGAGCAGCCATGTTCTGAATTAAAATTTCTCTGT
The DNA here is from genome assembly GCA_010120015.1 of Rhombomys opimus. Classification (NCBI taxonomy): domain Eukaryota; kingdom Metazoa; phylum Chordata; class Mammalia; order Rodentia; family Muridae; genus Rhombomys; species Rhombomys opimus. The sequence goes on along the minus strand of REGO01000388.1, from coordinate 1,286,467 downwards.
ATGATAGACAGACAGACAGACAGACAGACAGATAGATAGATACATAGATACATGGAGACATAGATACATAGACAGATAGTATGGGTGAATTTGGAACTACTGATATAGCTATGTTCATTTATGTATAATTTTGTGCACAGATAATTTGTAAAAATTTACTGGGGAAACTAGAATTTACAGATACTCAGTAGCCTTTCTAAAACATCTTAAAAATGAGATGACAAAAATCTTTGCTACTAAGGATTTATATTTCTCCTTAAAAGTATGTGATCAAAGTGGCTCTATACAACATGTATTTCCTGTCATTCCATGGACTTCTGTGTGGCTGTGCTGTATGCATTAGACTGTACTGGTACACAGCTAATTTTCAACCACCTCTGCCGGATATACAGGGCTATCCAGAAGGTCTGGACACTCACTCTCTCCACGTGGTTTATCTTCCTCCAGTGAGCCAGTGCATCTCTTCCATGTGATGTCCCAACAGCTTCATAAAGCAGCCAGAGAGAGAAGCATTGTATACAATCACTTCGGAGGACTGTAACCTAATCTTAGAGGCTACCATCTTGATAACTAAATAGGTCATACGGTCAAGCCCAGATTCTTTAGCTCATATTAGGAACAGAATCAATCAAACAGATGTGCAACAGGAAAAGATGAATTTGCAGTGCTTTTGGAAATACATCACATGGAGGCATCCAGCATTCCATAGTGTTTGTTTATGGATATTACACATTTGTGTTTAACTTTCATATATATTCTTGTAATAATTTCTCTTGAGTTAAATAGAAAACCAAAACTGTATGAGGATCTCAAACTTAAGCCTAATATATATTACTAGACTTGACCTTGCAAATCTGTGTGTACTTTTTATTTCTCTTAACATTTCTGTTTGATCTGTAGAGAACTTGCCCACACACTGTTTTAAATCTGAATTATTTCTAACATTTAAAAATATGGGAGCACATGGAAAAATCTGGATTCTTGGCATTTCTTAAAATATCAAAGGAATTGGCTGCACTAGATTCATATGGCCACCTGACAATTCAGTGATGGTATGAGTTCTTTAAACGGGTCTGGAGTTCTCAGTTTACCAGCACGTGCTTGTATCTCCTAATATCTTCTACACAGCAGGCTGTGTAGAGAGATAACAAAAAATGAATAAGTAGATCCTGGTTTTGTTTCTCTTTTCTTAACTTAGTATTTTTTACCTTGGTGAACTTGACTGTAATCATCAGGACCGAGTGCCCGTTACCTTTGACTTAAGAAATATTACTTCATGGTTAGTAATTAAGATCATTAACATGTCTTGAACTTGACAACATCAATTAATTAAAAGTAAGGTTTGTTCACTTGGGAATTTATTTAATTAAACATAATAGGTCTGTCAGTATATGCCAGTGGTAGATGAGAACTCTTCACAAAGACAGAGTAAAAGAGAGATTCAACTATAATTTTATTATTATTATTCTCTGTGTATCATATGCAAGCAAATCATTTAATGCCAATAAAATTTTCACACAGGTTAGATAGAAATAATAAGAGACTTCATACCATTCTGGGGATACCTTTGATATTTAAAAATAGGACAAATTAATAAGTCTAATTTTAGTTGGGAAGGAGGGCTGGGAATTTTTGGTTGGGAAGGGAAAATGCATCTGATGCAGCATTTGGTCCTGGTGTTTGAACAGTAGAATGCATATGAGAGTCTTTAGCAGCACCCTGGACTTGTCAAACCTGTACTAAAGAAAAATGCTTATCTGATTGCATCTAGTCTCAGGGGAACAGAACCAAATCACCAAGGATGATCAAAGACATTGCTTTTCTCCTTCTTAGGCATTGTGCCATAAACATTGCCAGACGGTTTCCCACTCCACCCCACCCCACAATTTTAAAGCTGTGATCTTTACCATCTCAGGATTACAAAGCAGTCGTCACATGTGAAGTTTCATGTTTATGAGCTCATCTTTAAAATCTACCTCAGAAAGATAAAGCATGTGCTTGGGCATCTCAAGGATATTTTTTATATAATATATTACTTTCACTAAAATAAGTCTTAAAAAATAAGACAAGTAAGAACTACTGCTTTGAGCTCCAGATCTTAGCAACTTTACATTATCACACTGAGTTCTTCCATGTTTTCTTGTATGTTACAGTGTCTCCTATCCTCATTCATGGAATGTTGTTTCCTGAAATCAAGATTCTATACAATGAGGAGCCACATAAAAAGAAAATCGTGAAAAAGAATACTGAGTTAGACTTACTGTGTGCATTCAATGGGCAGTCACATCTCTAAAGTATATCCATAAGGTCACAATGAAACTTCCACCAATACCTTAGATAGCATGAATTTGAAGAGATAATTCACATAATTGGGCTCTGAACATTCTAACTTTTAAAATCATGAACAATTAACACATCTTATGTTTGGAGACACTTAGCCAAGGAACAATTTGCTACACAGCCATAAATAATAGAAACAGCCCACAACATATTACTGGAGCTGACAATGAGTTGACTGCAATTGCTTCATTCTTATTTCGTTGAGGGAATCATCACAATGTTTTCTTCTCAGGAAACAAAGGTTACAGACATGGATTAAGAATAAAATATAAGACATCGCTCAAGGAAATAACTGTTTGTATTCAGTTTTTTAAAATATTTTCTGTGGTTCTTACATGAAATGGCTTGTTTCTTGAAGAGAATGTATGGCCAGGGGCAAGCAGGGGTCTGCTCACTCATTTCCAAAAAGTAGCCCACTTTCAAAGATCTTTGTGGGACACATTTGCAGTAACCAGAGAAGGAAACTGAGAAATGAGCAGCCATTTATGTTTTTAGCAACACTGATGCAACAAAGACCCAGGGAAGTATCCTCTCTGAAAAGTGTAAGTTCCCTGAGAAAAGCTCAAAGCCCAGCAAAGTCATGCAGCCACTGTGGGAAGTCACACATCCTCTAGCCAGCTAATAAATGAATCACATAATTATCTTTCCTTTTTATGTGAACATTTCAATTGAAAACGAAGCACAGTGGGGAATAGACAAATTCAGGATGTAACTTTCTAATTCTTTTTTCAACAGCAATATTTTCAGCCCACATTAAGGCATCTGTGTTCACCAACTCAAAATGAACACAAATACATTCACATATGCAGATGAATTCACTAGCATGAGCAGGCTGATTTTGAAACCACTTTTTCAGTGAAGGGATCTATTTGATGCAATGTTGACATCCACTACGATCTAAGGCTTTGAAATTACTTTCCTGCTGATGTAAACTGTCTTGTGCTACAAAATTCTCAGTGACAACTCTTTTAAATAGGTTTCAGGCATTAATCATGCCATGTAAATCGTGGCAAGCACAATAATTTTGTAAAGCAGAATCCTACAGTGCACATAGACACTTGAGAAAATGAGTTTGTAACAACCAGGAAAGGCAGCAGTTTGCATTCCTCTACTCTGTGTAATCGTAATCGATCTAGTTTTTAAAGGCTCCCTAATCAATTGTTTCTCACCCAAACTCATATACTTATTAGTGATGCTGTTAATTATGTTCTTCCTTCCACTTAGTTATAAACTACATGGTCTTTGCCAAGAAAATGTTTGTTGTCATTGTCATCACTAACAAAACTGGAGTTAAATTTGGTAGCATAATTAGTATCGAGCATTATTTAATATGAAACAAACTTAACATCTGAAGGGGAAGTTTAGTCTGGTTCTTACATGTTCAGGATTTCAATTTCTCGGCAATGAACTAAATAAAAATTCCCACCAAATCCCACAGCATTTAATTGCACTGCTAAAGAATGACATACCTTAAGAAATTGCAATGACATGGAAGTTTTCGATGCTTTCCCTAAGAAATGACTCACTCCTTGTTAGGTCTTAACAAGTCTCTGATTGAGATATTGCACGAATATCAACTTGCAGTTGAGGAAACTGAAGCTTGGAAAAGACAAGCCTAGCAAGAGCATGGACAAGCTACATTCTGTAAGCTATGAAGTGGGCCTTTGAGCCCAGGTATTACTGAAACACTGTCTAAACAGTGTCTCTCTTGCCATTTCTGTTCTAACATTTCATATCACAGGGCTTAGTATTCAGGTAGTGACAACATTGAAAAATTTCCACCAAAGGTGAGTCTAAACATGAATACTGACTACTTAGGAAAACTATCAGATAAATGGGCATGATAAAATCTAAAGAGAATAATAAATATATTGAAAGTGAGACTCTAAGAGATTAGGAGACTTTTAAAGTGAAATCCTGAAATGTTGCAAAAACAGAATGATTGTGTATGAGCACCAATGAGTTCTCTGCATTCCTTTATGAATTCATATAGAAATATAATGTGATAGAAGGTTGTATCTGTCTTTGCTTCATACAAGCTCAGCTCTGGAACTGTTGAGAAATCTCTTGGCCAGTACTCAGACAAAAGTTTGGATACTGAAAAATCCAAACTTCTGAATCTTAGATTGACTTGCAAACAGAGAGAAAACCAAATGATACAACCTGACTTAACAGGAACTTTGAAAGTATACAGAGTAGATAGAAGTGTCTGTAAGCAAACACGAAAACATCCCAATTTTCCCCAAAAGTGAAAAGATAAAGAACGACAGTAAATGCATAGGAATAAATGAGTATATTGACAAACTTCAGTTTGAGAAAGAACAGAGCTAGCTTGATGCAGACCGAATGTAAGGAGGAAATGAAGCATTATAGACATTCCTGAGAGCCTATTAATGAGAACAACTCGATTTCTAAGCACTTCAGAAAGCATGGTCTTTGTATTTTGATGATGGATTTACTGATTATTTAGATTAATATATATGGAAGAATAAAGAGATCTTTTCTGTTTCTATGAGTTTTTGTTAATGTGAAAACACTTACACAATAGTGAAATCACCGGGTTTTAAAACTTTAGAAAGGCCCGAGCAGCATCATAGGTTATTAAACATTTGTTTCTATAGTTTGAGTAATTTCATTGAACTCATATACATTTCATCTGAGCTGACACTGAAACAACACAGTGAGATAACTTGGAAAAATGTATGTATTCTGTAATATGGATGAGGAAAGCACAGGTCAGGAAGTTAAGAACTATTCATTCGTTGTAGTTACACGGAAAGTGGGCATGGTATTCTAATATTTACTACCAGGATATCAGGTGGTAGAGGATAAATTAGCCCTTTGAAATCCCTGGGGATATTTAAAACTAAATGTTTTGTCATTAAGATGTCAAAAGTTGCAACGACAAAATGAAATCAATGGTGAAAAGTCACGTTTGAGTCTCAAGTTTTTTTTTCCCCCACGAAGGGTGTTCAGCTGAGAATGAAACAAAAATCAAATTCTTGTTCACTTCAAGTGTGTGTCAGATTTCACAAGAGCTCTGTCCAAAACCTATACTCTCCCAGCTAAAGAATAAAAGTTTTAGTCCTCTGTCAGAATATAGGGTTGGTGAAGATCCTTTCCCAGTCTGTAGGCAGTCGTTTTGTTCTGACGACAGTGTCCTTTGCTTTACAGAAACTTTTCAGTTTCATGAGGTCCCATTTGTTGATTGTTGCTCTTAGAGCCTGTGCTGTTGGTGTTCTGTTCAGGAAGCACAGAGGACCTCTGAAAGGCTCTGCCCTGCAGACTAACAATGCAGATGCTGAGACTTATGGGCAACCTTTGGGCAGAGTGCAGGGAATCTTAGGAAAGAAGTGGGAAACAGTAAGATCTGGAGAGGACAGGAACTCCACAAGGAGAGCAACAGAACCAAAAAATCTGAGCACAGGGGTCTTTCCTGAGACTGATACTCCAACCAAGGACTATGCATGGAGATAACCTAAAACCCCTGCACAGATATAGCCCATGGCAGTTCAGTATCCAAGTGGGTTCCATTGTAATAGGAACAGGGACTGTCTCTGACATGAACTGATTGGCCCGGTCTTTAATTACCTCCCCCTAAGGGGGAAGCAACATTACTAGGCCACAGAAGAAGACAATGCAGCCACTCTGATGAGACCTAATTGACTAGGATCAGAAGGAAGGAAAAGAAGACCTCCCCTATCAGTGGACTTGGGGAGGGGCATGCATGCAGAGTGTGAAGGAAGGGAGGGATTGGGAAGGGAGGAGGGAGGGAACCATAGGAGGGATTCAAAGTGAATAAAGTGTAATTAATAAAGAATTAAAAAACTAAAAAAAAAAAGAATAAAAGTCAATATTCTCACAAATTGTTTACTCCTCACCTTGCTTGCCCTTTGTTATTCTCTGTGAGTGATACAAAGGTATGAACATAAACTATTAAGTGATAGATTAACTCTATCTGATATATATATATATATATATGATGTATTTATTAAATCCTCACTTTACAGATGAAGAAAATGATAAGAAGGACGACTAAGGAACTTGCTAAACAGGGTGAATGAGTGGCTGCCACCAGATATTATGCCTAACATTCAATCCTCTTAAGACACACTAGTTTCTTGTGCTGGCAGATTAAGCCAGCTGCTTCCACCCAAGCTCTCCTTTCTTGTCCTTGGCAAGCCTTTGTCTCTGTTCCTGTCCCTGGATCACACTCTCCAACCTCATTAGGACTTCTTTGACAATTTGACTTGAAACTGAGCCTTTTGTGCAGAGTAACAAGGAAAGGATTGGCACTAAAGCTAAAGAATGGTAGAGGTTTTATTTTCTTTGCCCAGTGGAAGCTCTATCTCCAATTTGGATGGCAAACAATAAATGAATTTTCTCTTTGCCTCAGTACATGAGAATTAGTGAAAAAATAGCCTAAAACAATACTGGGAACACAGACGATCTATGAGTCAAGCAGAACCAAGACTTAAAGGAGTGGAAAGGATGAAAATGGGAAGTGGGGAAATTCTTAATCATGATGTGCCCTTGAATATTTGTTTCTGAAAGTATGCTGCAATCACATAACAGAGAATCATGCAAGGACTTCCATAAATAGAAATCTGCATATGCTTGATTGTCATTGAACAAGTATAAAAACTAAAAGACTCGCTGATAAAAGAGTTTATATTTATTATTTTCCTTCCTACCTACCCTCTCAGTCCAGCTCAAAATGACCTTGTCTACAACTCAAGAGGTTAGAAGTGTAACCCCCATGTGATATGAGTATTACTCATTTATTTTGGTCCTATAAGATTTTCTTATTGCTTAAATTAGACAGTCTCAACATTCATATTAATGTCTTTTTAATTTAATTTATTTTCATTAATTACAGTTTATTCACTTTGTATCCCTACTGTAGCTCCCTCTTCCATCCTTTCCCATTCCCACCCTCTCACTTTCTTCTTTTCCTATGTACCTCCCTCAGTCTAATGTTAGGGGAGCTCCTCCTCCTCTTCCATTTGACCCTAGTCTATAAGGTTTCATCAGGACTGGCTTCATTGACTTCCTCTGTTGCCTCGGGGGAGGTGATCAAAGAGCCAGCCCATGAGTTCATGACTGAGAGAGTCCCTGTTCTTACTACTGGGAACCCTCTTGGACATTAGGCTGCCATGGGCTATATCTGTGTAGGGTTTCTAAGTTATCTCCATGCATGGTCCTTGTTTGGTGTATCTGTCTCACAAAAGACCCCAACTCACAAGTTCTGACTGTATTTTGGAATTTGGTCTTGAAACAGATTACTAAGATAAAATGATATTATTTTCAATTATCGATTAAAGTTTAATTGACGGTGGGTGCTTACATGTATCCCTTTTTAATTTCAAAACCATAATGCTAATGACAAAATTAAGTTCAGTTTGAAAGATTTGTTCATAAGAAGAGAAAACCAAGTAAGTTATCATTTGGGGTGAATTTATATAGGGCAAAGGCTTTGTAAACACATGAAAAACTTGTTGATAAGAGAAAAGAATGGCTCATAAGAAATTTGGCAAAGAACACCATCATCAAAACAAAACAACTGCCTACAGATTGGGAAAGAATCTTCATTAACCCTTTATCTGACAGAGGACTAATATCCAGTATATACAAAGAACTAAAAAAGCTGAAAAGTAGCAAACCAAGTAATCCAATTAAAAAATGGGGAACAGAGCTAAACAGAGAATTCTCGACAGAGGAATATCGAATGGCAGATAAACACTTAAAGAAATGCTCATCCTCATTAGCCATCAGGGAAATGCAAATCAAAACGACCCTGAGATTCCACCTCACACCCATCAGAATGGCCAAGATGAAAAACTCAAGTGACAACACATGCTGAAGAGGCTGTGGAGAAAGGGGAACCCTTCACTGCTGGTGGGAATATAAACTGGTACAACCACTCTGGAAAGCTATCTGGTACTTTCTAAGAAAATTAGGAATAGTGCCTCTTCAAGACCCAGCTATACCATTGCTAGGTATATACCCAAAGCTTGCTCAAGTACACAAAAGGGATACTTGCTCAACCATGTTTATAGCAGCTTTATTTGTAATAGCCAGAACCTGGAAACAACCCAGATGTCCATCAACAGAGGAATGAGTACAGATATTGTGGTATTTTTACACAATGGAATACTACTCAGCAATCAAAAAGGAGGAAATCATGAAATTTGCAGGCAAATGGTGGGATCTAGAAAAGATCATTCTGAGTGAAATATCCCAGAAGGAGAAAGACAAACACGTTATATACTCACTTATATAGACCTATAAGATATGATAAACATAATGAAAGCTATACACCTAAAAAAGATAATCAAGAGAGCGGACATGGGGTAAGATGATCAATCCTCCTTTAGAAAGACAGATGGGATGTGCATTGAACGTATGACAGGAGTCTACTGAGCGCATCTGAAAGACTCTAACTAGCAGTGTTTTCAAAGCAAAGACTTATGACCAAACCTTTGGCAGAGTACAGGGAATCATAAGAAAGAAGGGGAGTTAGTCTGATGGGGAAAAGATAGGAGCTCCACAAAGACCAAATATATCTGGGCACAGAGTCTTTTCTGAGACTGACATTCAACCAAGGACCATGTATGGATATAACCTAGAACCTCTGCTTGGATGTAGCCTGTGGTAGCTCAGTAACCAATTGGTTTCCCAAAGTGAGGGGAACAAGGACTATTTCTAACAGGAACTCAATGACTGGCTCTTTGGCCTCCCCACACCCCAAGGGAGGAGCAGTCCTGTTAGGCCACAGAGGAGGGCTTTGCAGCCAGTCCTGAAGATACCTGATAAAACAGGATCAGATGAATGGGGAGAAGGTCCCCCCCATCAGCGGACTTGGAAAGGGGCACGGTGGAGATGAGTGTGGGAGGGACTGGGAGGGAATGAGGGAGCGGGACACAGCTGGGATACAGAATTAATAAAATGTAACTGATAAAAATAAAAATTAAAAAAAAAGAAAAAAATAAAATTAAAAAAAAAAAGAAATTTGGATTTCTAATGCTTTGGCCCTCATTTCAAAACTTCAGCACTGTGAAAATAATTTTTTTTGTGTTTTTGACTAGTTCGTCTGTTCTTCTGTTATGGCTAAGAAAACTCATATGAACTTCAAGAAAATCAATTGAGCTTTCTTTACACACAGAAACAAGAAAGACCTGAAGGGTATTGATGGAGGGTACTAAGGCTGTAACAATTTCTTATTCAGCAATAAATAGGCACAATTAGATATGTGAACAATATTTGAACTCTCATACTATATATTTTATGAGAATACAGACATTTTTATAATATTTTTCAAAGTAGACTCTGAGATATTGTACAGTACTAAAATATCTAGTATAACAACAAAGATTATGTTAATATAAATAATATTAAATGAGAGCTTTATTTTTCCAGGCTTAGCCATCTCTCCAACCCAGTAATGAATGATATTTAAGTGTACAGAGGTAATTTCATTAACTAGAATATAGCAATTTTACAATTGTACTGGATTAAGAAAGAATTTATGTAGTTGCAATTTTCTCAAAAGAATGTATCACACAGAAGAGGACTAACAATTTTCAGTTTCAGTGTGAGCCACTTTAAAAACATTTCTCATTTTAAATCCAATTCTTTAAGAAAGATGATGAAAACAGCCAACAGGTGTGTTTTTGTCCAGTCGACAATCTGAGAGCTTTGCTTTTTAATCCGCCCAATACACAAGTGTTTTTGGCATAACACATGTATCTCCCAGTCATATGCAAGAATGTAGTCCCTAATGTTTAAAGTTTAATTGATGGTAGGTAAATATATCTATCCCTTTATAATTTCAAAACCATCATACTGATGACAAAAAGATTTGAAAATTACTGGTGTCTAGGCCTGATCTCTTTTTGTTTGTTTTTTTTTTAATTAATTTGTTTTTTATTCACTTGACATCTTGGTTGTAGCCCAATCTCTCCTCTGTTACCAGTCCCTTTCTCCCTTCTCACTCCTTGCTTATTCCTCAGAAAAGGGGAGCTCCTTTCCCATCCACCCCAGCTAATCAAGTTGTATTAGGACTGAACATGTTCTCTTAACCTGTGGCCTGGCAAGACAATTCTGACAGGAGAAATTAATCAAAAAGCTGTCAAGTGAGGTCACTTCCTATGTAGTCCCCACTTCTCTTCCTAGAGGACCCACATGAAACCTAAGCTTTCCATCTACTACATCTTTGTAGAGACCTAGGTCTAGTCATGCATGGTCCTTGGTTGATGCTTCCATCTCAGCAAGCCTCTCTGGGTCCTGGTTTGTTGGCTCTGTTGGTCTTCTTGTGCATCTCCTGTCACTTCCAGGTCCTTTTCTCTTTCCTTACACTTGTCCATAAGACTTTCTACTCATCTCCCAATGTTTGGCTGTGATCTCCGTGTCTGTTTTGAGGCATTGCTGGATAGAGTCTCTCAGAAGACAACTCTGACAAGCTCCTGTTCACAAGTTTAGCAGAATTCATAATGTGAGGGGTTAGCACTCTCCCATAGGGTGAGTCTTTGGTTGATCCAGGCATTGCTTGGGTAGTTCCTCAATCTCTGATCTATCTGCTTTGTCTTTATCACTGCATATCTTGTAGGCAGGGTAAATTTGGGGTCAAAGTTTTTGTGGGTGAGCTGGTGTTCCTCTCTCTCTACTAGGAGACTAGTCTCCTTAGAGGATGTCCTCTTCAGTATCTGTGGCCTCTGTTACTAGGAGCCTCTGTTGAGTCCCCCTCATACTCTCCCAGGAGCCTACCCTGATGTAGGTCTCCAGCTTGTCATAGAGATATCCCCACCCTCAGTTTCTCTTTTCTCTACAGGACTTCTGTCCTCTCCAGGACTAATCTCCATCCTCTTAACTCTCTATGTCCCCTCTCCTACCTTGCTCTTCAACCACCACCTTTATCTCTTCTATTTCAAGTGATATTTATACAACCTCCCTTGGATGCCCTTGTTATTTATCTTCTTTGGTCTGTGCTTATTAGCATGTTTATCCTATATTACATGGCTAATATTTCCTAATAAGTAATAGCAAGAATCTCGAAACAACCTAGATTTCCCTTGACCAAAGAATGGCTAAAAAATCTGTGGCACATTTACACAACGGAATTTAAAAAA
>REGO01000388.1:1256183-1274984 GCA_010120015.1 Rhombomys opimus | reverse complement strand
AAAAAAAAAAAAAAAAAAAAAAAAGGAAATCATAAAATTTGCAGGCAAATGAACGGAAATAGAAAAGATCATGCTAAGTAAGATAACTCAGACCCAGAAAGACACATATGGTAGGCCTGAAATCTTAAAGCTTAATAGCTTAACATAGAAATTCTGACCCTTAGATGCTTACAAATTATCTCGGGTTTTTACCTAAGAAAAGCAAGTATCTAAAAAGTTGACTAATTCCTCCAAGTTTCCTTTGAGTAACAGGCAAAAATAGGCTATTAATCAAAGACTAAAGACCATTGTTCTTTCATCAAGAAGCAAGTTGAGTTTGTCCAGGAAGAAAAGCTTGCCATGTATGTAACAATTCTTTCACCATCTAGGAGAGGCAGCATCAGTCGAAATCTAGAGTTATTAGGGTTCAGAAAATCCCTGTAAGTGGGAAGGCTGCTGCTATGGGTGGTTAGAGTAAATGCTTATATGTAGACAGATTCCTAGTGAACTGCCCTTGGATTTGGGGTATTTCATGTAACGCTTTTTCATATTATCTCTGTCCTTAATTTGTTTGAAAAGTTAATACAGGGGCTGTTCAACAGACGTCATTCTTCCTTTAAAACTAAAATGATTTACCAGCCATAGGTGTTGGAAGGAAATGTCAACCCATGAACAAAATTATTTTTCTCTGAGAAGATTTTTTTCAAAACTTTTGCTGTAAAAAGAAAAGTTCATTGAGTACTAGTTTCTCTCTAATGAAATGAAGTTTTTATAGCTCACAAGTTCAGATGCAATGCAGCTGACTAAGAGACATTTAAAACCCATTCTTTGTCATCCTTGTCCTACTCTATCCTAAGCTAAATTCATTCTGCAAGGTGATTAAAAGGAGCACTTAATACCAGGTCATTTAGAAGTAATTATTTATTATCTACAGGTTTCAAAGTTTTATACAAAAGACTTAGAATTAAAACCTCTAATGTCATGCAGTAGAAAAGGAGAAAATGATGTATCTTTTCTATGTGCAAAAGCAATAAAATAAGTTGTATTTTCTCTTATAGTTTAGAAATAGGCTAATTCAAAAATCATGCACAATATTAATGACTTACAACAAATTTTATGCTTTCCATTGCCAAATTCTTTTGTATTGAGTTGTAGGAATGAATCATTATTACTGAAAAAATATAAAATACTTGATGTTTTTATATTTCAAAAGAGGTCCAGAAAGGCAAGATACCTTACCAATGAACAGATGGCTGAGGGACTTAGATACCCTTCCATTTCCACATTTTCTAATACTATTAGATGATGTATCTGGTTCAGAACAGCTGGGGATTGATAATTCTAGGAAACTTTAGCTTGCCTTTCGAGATCCTTCAGTGAAATGATCTTCAAGTTCACACTGCACATTTAGCCCCTCTGAGTAATAATCCCCTCTTTGGTGTGAGGTAATTCCTGAGTGAATGTATAAAGAACAGATGAAGTCCTGATTAAATTTATATTATTGACAAGGACCAATGCATCAGAACCATGAGAGCTGCCGAAGCCGTTCTTGGGTCAGGCGAGAAATTGTCAAGGTCTTCCTCTGGTCCATGTGCAAGACATACAGAATACAGAAATAGACTGCACTGCTGAAGTTCCTTTACAAACTTGCTGAGGATGCTTGTTGCTTGCATAGTTAGTGTCATTCTATCTGAGTGATCACGGCCCAATTGATAACTGTCTTTATTTTTCTAAATGTATAGTGTGTCTATTCTTTCTTCATTCCCTTAAAACGCAGTCATATTTCTAGGAAGGAGCTGTTCTGGATGTGCAGCAGTCATGCTGCCTTAGGTTGAGCAGTCCCTCATCAGAATTCATCTTAAGATGGCTGAGATGTGTTCTGTTCCCACTCTCCAAACCTTTACCTGAATATCCTTTGATAAACCCTTGCCAGTTACCTGCCTCTACTCTAGCTTTGCTTCAAAGGATTCTTGACTGAATGTAGCAATAAGAACTTCTTTAAAATATGAGTTTGATTCCTAAACACTTCTGAACAAATGTTTAAATACTTGAATTTAATAGAAAGACCAAAATCCTTAAAGAGACCATCAGAGCCTTTCTTTGCATTATCTGCTGATATTTCACTCCTTATCTCTCATCCTCATTTCAGCCATTGGCTCACATTCTTGAAACAAACTGCTCTAACACATCACCCTTCCATCCACAACAAGGCCAGAACATGTCTTGATCTACCGGATTCACACTCAACCTAAAATTTGATGAAAAATAAGGTCAAATGTTACCTCATAAATGCTTTCTAATCTTAAAAAAATGTATTTTAGTGTAGTATATTTTGAACATTTGCCCTATGCCATCTCCCTGAACACCAGTCTCTCTGCCTTCTGTCTGTCTGTCTGTATCTCTCAGAAAATTTTTAAAAATATTTAAATTAAAAAAATTAAAAAAACAAAAAGCAATTAAGACAAAATTTCAAAACCACTGGTTGATATAGCCGGACAAACTTCATTTAAAAAAAGTGGTTTTGGTTTTTTTGTTGTTGCCCCCCCCCCCAAGTAGATATCAGTTGCAGCACCTTCCTGATTAAGGCCTTTATGTCTATTTGTCTTGAGATTTTATGTTTTGTGAGTGTGCGGATCATGTGCATGCTACCAGTCTCTGTGTTCCCATGTGTAGTGTTCTGGAAGACAATGCTCTCTGGTCATCATCCATGACTTCTGGCTCTAGAATATTTTGCATTCTATTTGTCCTCTTCTACATAGATCCGTGAGCCTTAAGTGAAGAGGCTTGATAAAGACATCTCATTTAGGGTGTAATGCTTTAAATTTTTTTTTTCTATTTTATCTAATTTCAGTGAGAATAACCAAGATCAACATAACAAATGACAGAACATGCTGTTAAGGACATGGAGAACGTGAAAGACTTATTCACTGCTGCTGGGAGTACAAACTGGCATACATATGAAACGCCGTATGGAGGTTTCCCAAAAAATTAGAAAACTGATTTATTATCAGATTCTTCTATTCACCTTTTGTCATATTCTTCTTGCCTACCCATGCTCATTGCTTCTCTATTTAAAATAACTAGAAATTGAAAACAGCCTAAATGTTTATCAACTGATGAATGGATAAAGGAAATGTGGTATATTTACATAATGGAATCTTATTCAGCTTATTAAGTTGAATAATTTATTAAATGTACTAAAAATAAATTTATTAAGTTTTCAATTAGATATATAGAGCCAGAAGAAGTCTTTCTAAGTTATATCAGTGCATTGCTTAACCATCAGCAGAGGAGCTTTATCTTGCAGGAGATGGTAATTATAGATTATAAACTTTTTAGCTCTGGAATATTTTTTTAAAGTGTTGATCATAGAAGATAATTTTTATTTTATTAGATTAAAGGCAGTCTAAACCTTCAGAATATAGTGGTCATTGATTGTTTTTTTTTTCATTGTCACTTCCTTGTCCATGGCACCCAGTGTTGAAGCACTTATGGGTTTCCTAAATAGGATTTGAATGCTTAAAACATTTGGACTTTTTGATTTGCACTTCATTTGTACTTAAGATTAATCAAGGAAATAAATACGCTTTGTATATTTTCTAGAGTCATATCACTTGACCTTTTTTTCACATTGAATATTCTTAATGAATATTCACTTAATGGGTGAATTAATGATGAATGTATTTATAGAAAAACACTGTGATGAGTCCATCAGGAAACTATGCAGGAGAAAAGTTGTTTATCTATGCTGCATGGATACTTATGAAATTAGTTTTGTGGTAGATAAAAGTTCTAGAGCATAATAATTTTCATTTGGTCCAACCTAATTTGTACTATAAAAATCATTGACTAGTTATAAGAAATTGTACAATAAAATAGAGAAACATATGCTGCACATTGCTTAAAGCTTTAGAAATAAAAAGTGAAAAATTAAAGTCATTACAGGGGAACTCCAATGTGCCAACAGAATTTGTGATTCTATTACCATTAAGATAGATATGCTTACAGCACAGATAGATTTTTTTTTCCAGACTTCCTGGTAAGAATAGAAAGAAGCACATGACAGATTCAGTTTCCATTTTCATACCAAGTTTAGATAGTTATACTCCACGATGTCAGCACTCTTTGAGAAAATTTGTGGTTTAACTATCTTTCTAGCCAAGTGATATAGTTTCCTTTAATCTTCACAAAAATCAAGATTTTTCTTATCTACATAAAAAATAAATGTAAATAAAAGCTGACTAAAAAGGAAACTGAAGTATTCATCTGTGTCAAGTAGAGTGACAGTTACAAGCATTTTACTAAAAAATGGATCTGTTTTTTTTATGACTTGATTTGTCTTCTTTTTCCATAGTTATGTCTTCCTCTTTGCAACTTTTTTCAATTGTATTATATTCACTAAGAAGTAGCATCTAGATTTAATGGATCTAAGTATCAAAATCTGTGGTTTGGCTAGCTTTTAAGCTTTCCTTAGGCTTTGCCTTGTATGCCTACACCACTAATGGATTCTTTCTTTATTTTCTTCCTTCCTTCCTTCCTTCTTTTCTTCCTTCCTTCCTTCCTTCCTTCCTTCCTTCCTTCCTTCCTTCCTTCCTTCCTTCTTTCTTTCTTCTTTGCTTTCTCTATTTTTTTGTGTGTATATATACATACATAGTTATTTTTATGTAACTCCATAGGCATAGTCCTTGCACTTTTCTTTTTTTTTTAAATTGAAATACATAAAAATGCATTTGTAAAACAGTTTCCCCTCCCTCCACTCCTCACAGATTCCCCTCATCTCTGCTGTCCACCAGATACACTCCCCGTTTTGTTTTGTTTTTTTTTTTTTCCGATATAAAAGAGCAGGCCTGCAAGAGATGATAACCAAACAATAAAACAAAATATATTGAGACTTGGGAAATGCCCTCACACTGAAGCTGAACAAAGCAACCCAACAGGAGGAAAAGAGACCCAAGAGTAAGCAATAGAATTAGAGGCACATCTGCTCCCACATTTAGGAGTATCACAAAAAACACCAAACTAACAGCCACAGCATACGCAGAGGACCTGGTACAAGTCTCTGAGTTCATATGTGTCCTGTTTATATGGTCCCTTGGTGTTCTCCATTCTCTCAGACTCCTATTCTCTTTTTGACCCCTGTTCTGGAGCATTTATGAGGGAAGGGATCCGATAAATACCTACAATTTAGACTCTCCTCATAATGTCTGTCTGTGGGTTTCTGCATTTTCTCCCATCTGCTGCCAAAGAGAGTCTGTGAGATGATGACTGGACAAGGCACAGATCTCTGAGTATAGAAAATTATTATTAGGAATCATTTCATTGATTTTCCTCTTTAACTCATTTTTTTTCCAGTTGTTTTTGGTTCAACTCCGTGTCTCTAGGCTAGACAGTCTCAAGTTTCTGCCATCCAAGCACGGTTGAGCACCGTGTCTCTCTTACCAACTGTGCCTCGAGTTAAATCAGACACTGGTTGGCAGCTCCCACATTACCCCAACATGTCTTGCAAACAGGACAGAATGTCAGTCAAACGTTTTGTGGCTGGGTTGGTGTCAGCGTTTCTCTTTCAAGTAGCCTGCAGATTATGTTTCACAACAAGGACACTAGAAGGTAGGGGTGGGCTTGGCAGAGGCCACAGCGCTCAGCCAGGCACTGCTTGTGGTAGGGGTCGCATGTCCTCCCCCACGCTGCCCACTCTGCTGCCCATTCTGCTTCCAATGGGATGCTGGTTGTGAGGAGGCTTCCATGTTGGCTTGAAGCTCCTGGACAAAGTGTTTCTACTCTGTTGGATCCGGATGACTCTGGATAAGGGCAGCCCGGTGTCAGTTTTGTCTTTGGGATCTGTCTCCATGAAATCTCTCAGTAGGTCTGCCCTCTGGGCAGGCTCTACCCCTTTTGCTCTTCTGCCCACGGCACTGCATGAAGTTCCAAAGCTCCAGAACTCTTTGCGTCTCCTCCAGGTTGCTGAAGTCAATGTCCTCTGGGGCGTAGGCCTGAGCTGAGGCATCCGGGCAGCTGAGGGAGGTCAAAGGGCTGAGGCCTTGCCACCTCTCTATCCCCCAAACTGTAGCATGCCACCAAAGTGCCACCATCTTCCCCCAGGTTGCATCTCACTTTTCTTTTTTATTTATTAATATATGTGTTCAATTTACATACAGTACATACAGATAATATTCACCTCCCTCTTCTCCTCCCGGTCCTGCCCTTCCTTCCTCTTTCACCATTCCCCTTCCCCTATTCCTTAGAAAAGAGGAACATCTCCCCACCTCAGCTCAAAAAGTCTCATCAGGACTGAGCACATCCTCTCCCCTGCAAGTCAGTCCATCCAGGGGGAAGTGATCAAAAAGGAGGCAACCAAGTCCATGTCAGATACAGGCCACACTGGATCCACATGAAGCCAGAGCTGCCCATCTGCTACATCTGTGTAGGGGATCTAGATCCAGTCTATACATGGTCCTTGTTTGGTGCTTCAGTCTCGGCAAGCCCTCTGGGCCCTGGTTAGTTGGCTCTGTTGCTCTTCTTGTGGAACTCCTATCACCTCCCAGATACACTAAATCTATTAGAAGAGAAAGTGGGAAAGAGCCTTCATTGGCACAGGAGACATTTTCATGAACAGAACACCAACGGCTCAGGCTCTAAGATCAATAATTAATAAATGGGACCTCTTAAAACTGAAAAGCTTCTGTAAGGCAAAGGACAGTGTCCATAGAACAAACCAGAAATCTACAGCCTAGGAAAAGATCTTCACCAATCTTGCATCTGACAAAAAGCTAATATCCAAAATATATAAAGAACTCAAAAAATTACACACCAACAAATAAAATAATCCAGTTAAAAATGGTGTATGGAGCTAAACAGAGAATTCTCAACAAAAGAATTTTTTTTTATTTAACTTTTATTAAATACACTTTATTCCTTTTGTATCCCCCCATAAGCCCCTCCCTCCTCCCCTCCCGGTCCCACCCTCCCCCCCTTTCTGCATGAATGCCTCTCCCCAAGTCCACTGAGAGGGGAGGTCCTCCTCTCCTTCTTTCTGATTTTTTTTTTTTTTTTGTTCTTCTCAATGCAGTTTATTCAGGAACCTTGAACAATCTTCTGATTGCTGGCAAAAGCCAGGCCACAGCTTAAAATAGCTTCTGGGTAGCCAACACCAGTGTGCCTCCTGGGCAATGCAGATAGGTCCACATACACGGAAGCAAGCCAGATCCTCAGCCTTAGCCAAATATGGAGTTGTTTGTGACAGAGAGCACTCACCATCGGGAAGGTGGAAGGCAGAAACCAGCTCCATCTTTAAGGCATGGTATTACGCAGCTCTCTACAGTTCCCCCTTTTTGTTTTAGATGCATCAGGCAAGAGTAGAGGTCTGATCTCTGATATTAGAAATAAATTGGGACTTTGTACCAATGTTCATTTAGGTATCATCCACCCAAAGAGCATCAGACCCGTCCGATACCTTTTCCTCAGAGGCAGGACCTGGGGCATCAACCCGCATGCAATCAGACATGCTCTTCTCTGGGTCGAAAGCAGCTGACCCTGAGTGCAGTGCTTAGCCTCGCATCCTGAGCGTAACATTTTAGCTTTTTATGGTAGCCAACCATGCTTGGAGATACTGTCCTGCTTCAATGGCTGTAAAGGCCTGAATGATCATGGCTGCATTACACTGTTGTGGGACTCTAATCTTGCATATACACCACAGGCAAACCAAGGCGACCAACACCAGAAGGCCTGCTAACGCTCCCATGCCTGCCCATTCCTTCAGATGATTCATGGCTGCAGCAATCCATGATGATACTCCTGTGGCTAGTCCTGCGTCCACTCTGGTAGAATTTGCCATAACAATGGCCATTCTCAGCTGCTCCATCATAGTATCAAATTCTTCAGTCCAATTACCTAAAATATAGCTAGACAATTGTTTAGACAGATTTGCAGCATGGGAAAAATTCTCATATTGTATGCTCGTGACACAAAGTCCAGCATACTTCCATTGACAGCCAAGTTGAGCGATTTGCCATAGGGTATCAATTTGCTCCTGCATGAGGTCAATCCTCTGATTGAACACCATCAAGTCTCCTTTTAGTTGAGCATTAATTCCTTTTTTTACATCTAGAGCATGAGCTACATTGGCTAAAAGATTATTTAGGGTCTGAGCAGTCTGCGTAGTATGACTCATGGCTAATGCCGCGGTGGTAGCTCCAACAGCTGCCAATGAGATGGTAGTAACAATGGCGGCTGTAATTCCAAGAACCCTTTTCTGTCTGAAGAGAGTCATAGCGTGAGGGGCATCAACAGGCACAGGCACCCAGTGAGGCATGCGAGTATCCAGGGCATAGCTAACTTCACTAGCATTCGGCATTGGGTAAAAAAGCCAGTATCATTACCACAATTACTTGGCTCTATCTGGCTAACAATGAATAGAAATGGGGGTTATAAACAGGTGTGGACTTATAGAAATCTTATGAGAGGCCTTAACCCCCTCGTTGGAATATCCTGCATCAGTTCTAGAACTAGCAGTGGTGGTGTCCGAGGTCTGAGTAGGTTCAGGAGACCATTGCCCCCACGGGCGAGACGTGCTCCATGTAAATTGACTAACTCCATGTTTTCCTCCACTTTTGAAAGTCATTTAAGGTTCTTAAATTATCTTTTTTTTAAAATTTTTCATCGATTACACTTTATTCATTCTGCATCCCCCCATAAGCCCCCCCCTCCTCCCCTCCCGATCCCACCCTCCCTCTCCTTTCTGCATTCATGCCACTCACCAAGTCCACTGATAGGGGAGGTTCTCCTCTTCTTTCTGATCTTAGTCCATCACTTCACATCAAAAGTGGCTGCATTGTCCTCTACTATGGCCTGGTAAGGCTGCTCCCCCCCAGGGGGAGGTGATCAAAGAGCAGGCCAGTCAGATGGCTTAAAAACACTTAAAGAAATGTTCAGTGTCATTAGTCATCTGCATAACGCAAATCAAAATTACTCCAAGATTTCATCTTACACCAATAAGAAAGTCTAAAATCAAAAACTCTTGATACTTTTAATACCAGTGTTCTCTTCTTAGCTAATATTTTTAAGAGCCCAAGATATGAAATGTTTATGGAAGTATATGTAATGTTTTCTACTTAAACGAATTTCAAAACTTTGCTTTGGAAGTGGCAATTAAAAAATGGCCAGAGAAATAAAAAAAAAAGAAGGTTCAACGATAGGAAGAAATAAGTGAATGGATTGCCATGGAAGTAATAAGAAAGAACTGAAGCCGTACAGCAGATAGTGTAGCCAAGGACCCTATTTGATTTTGATTACCTACTTCCCCCCTGTCTTGTAATAATGTACTGAGTAGCCTAGTTCTTCATCAGCACACACTAGGCAAACACAACCCTTTCTGTGCAGGAAACCTAGCAAGTAGCCTCAAAACAGCCATAAAACATCTACTCAAACATCTAGCTCTGAGCACTAGTATACATTTCTCCATCAAAGTAATGGTCAAATATAGACAGTTTCTATTCAACTGTATTCCCAACTCTCTGTGACAAAGAATTAGAAGAGCTGATCAAGCCTTACCTGGTTCAGTTTAGAATGGAAAATAAGGAGAACTATATCTATCAAATAAACTTTTAAAACAATCCCCCTTTCCTTCATCATATGTCTGTATGTAATTGGTCATGCATTTGGTTAAAATCAGATACATATATATGCTCAGCAAGGAAAAAGAATATATAAACTAACCCACAAACAAAAGTATAAAGATACCTAAATAATGATACCTAAATTATTCATGCTCCTCTGATTGAATCCCATAAAAGAATACCTTAAAAAAATAATGAGAGTGTTTAAGAGGTCTCCTTTTTGTGGCCAGTGGCCAATCCTTACAGTGGATCGTTCCATAATATCTGCTATTGCTTCCGTCACAAAAAAAGTTACCTTGCTTCCTTTGGAAACCTTGTGAGACTTAATGAGAATGTGCCATAGGGAATCGCATAATTTAATATCACTAAGAAGAGATCATTTCCTAATTCAATAGCCAATGATATTAAAAGAAGGAAAATATCCACTGAGGCATTTGTGGTCCTACTGATGAATTCTGCTCATTTTGTCAAATAACCCACTGTGACTACTTAGCTTAAATTGTGCTTGAAAGTAGTAGGAAATGTATGTGGTTTGGGGAAGAATACTCTGTACCAAGAACAGGGCAGCACAGAAATGGAAATCTGAAAGAGATGAGATAATAAAGCCTAAGAGTTACTGAAAATGCTCTTGGGAATGCGATGTAAGACTGGAAAGATAAAGTTCTGAAACAAACGCCACATTAAAGAAGGGAAGGTACTTAACCATTGGTCAACTGGCTAATATAGAGGAATCCCCAACTTTCTTTATTAAGAGTGAGGTTTCTATGCAGGACAGTTCTCCCCTGAATGCATCTATTGCCCTGGGGAATTCTGGTCTCTTTGGTTCGGAATTACTTAAGAAACACGTATTGATTACTATGCTGCTTGATATTTCATTATCTCTGGCTTCACTGAACACTGTCCCCTCTCATTTCAGCTAAGGATTTATTCAGATACATACAGATTCAGAAAAGCAAAAGCCTGAGACAGAGACATCTGATTCTCCATTTAGGTACAGAGGGAGTGTTTGGATTTTTGGCAGTTGTTTTCATACTGTGGCATGATAAGCTAGATTCCTCACTTTGCCAAGGATATAGAGGTCTGTTTTCTGTTTTACCAATCAACTTCAAATTGAAAATCAAGAACTTCTTAGGTCTTATATTTAACTACCATCCTAAGTACCATTTATCTTATAAAATCTTCCCCAGCCATGACAGTGTAGTATCAAAGTGGGATCCATAGTAATGGGAAGAGGGACTGCTTCTGACATAATCTGATAGGCCTGTTCTTTGATTACCTCCCCCTGAGGGGAGAGCAACCCTACCAGGCCACAGAAGATGACAATGCAGCCATTCTTGATGGGATCTGATAGACTAAGATCAGAAGGAAGGAGAGGAGGACTTCCCCTATCAGTGGACTTGGGAGGGGCAAGCAAGAAGAAGGGGGAGGGAGGGTAAAGCTAGGAGGGGAGGAGGGAGGGGTTTATGGGGGGATACAAAGTGAATAAACTGTAATTAATAAAAAAGAAAAAAGAAAAAAAGAAAAAATCTTCCCCAGCATTCAATTTAAAAGATAGTAGTTAGGCAAAGCATGTTGAGAAAACATTACATTGTAGGACCAATGAATTGCTTTTTGTGGAATTTCTAATTTCATATATCCTTTCAGCAGTATTACTTTATGTTGTTAACTGATATGAACTCAATGTCTTGCTGTTATTTGCCTCTTCGAATACATTTGATGAAGATTTTTTTTAATGTTATCTGACAGTCATATCTTCATGGTCTCTCTATCTCTAGTGTCTGGTTATGTCCCCTCCTATCAGTGGACTTGGAAAGGGGCAGGGTGGAGAGGAGGGAGGGAGGGTGGGATTGGGAGGGAATGTGGGAGAGGGATACTGCTGGGATACAGAGTTAATAAAATGTAACTGATAAGAAAAAAAGAAATTTACAAAAAAGAAAATTACAAAAAAAATACACATATTCTTTACATCTATGCATTTACATTATTATCCTAGAACTCTTCATGCATGCATGTATATAAACATGTCTTTCATAAATACAGATTTTATTACATATTAAAAAAAATGAATTCTGCATAGTTTTTTCTTATACTTTCATTCAACTTTTCTTAAGATTTGGTACATTAGTATTATTATACCTCAAAGTAGGGTCACACAATAATTCTGGTGAGTGTGTTACACCCAGCTCAGAGTCCAGAATTTGAGAGAAGTTGCAAGTCTACGCTAGAGCTAGCTGGGCCCTTATTGGTTTTCAAGTTTTCCTATGATGCTCAGAACAAGTTGCCTGGTTTAGTCATTCAAAAAGTAACTTCAAACTACAACAAAAATAAAAACAGATTGAGGATTTACTTTTTCTTTATTTACATATTTTATATTACTAAAGAACCATCTGTAGCTGTGTGTTGGTTTATTGAATGAATAAATTGTTGCAATTGAAGTCCTTGACTGCATTGCTAATTATCAATATTCTGCAAAATCGCTTCTCTAAGGTTTGAAACGATTTAATCAAATTCCAAATGGTAATTTTAGATAGATTCTTTTTATTTTTCTAAGAAAAACTTGTTGCTTTGATGTTCTTCAAAACTATGGTCCATAGTGTTGGATTCCTGAGGGAGCTAAAAGGAAACAGAGGTAGAAAAGAGACTGAAGTCTGTCCTCAATACACTATGCTATTTATTTGAAACAGTAAAGGGCAGACATTCTCCCATGTGAAAGGTGTTTCTGACAAGTAGGAAGGGGATACTTGGAGTTTATATAGATGTTTGAAAATGGAAAGTTAGTACAGCCTCAGGAATTTATAGGCCAGTTTCTAACTATTTCCTCATGGAGTTGTTTGTGCATACAACCATATCTTCAGAAACTGACTTTCCCTGCTTTATCAAGATGGAGGTGACATAAGGCAACTCAGTTTGCTAATGATAGTGAAGGAGAATGGTCTAAAGTTTCAACATAGGGCCTTGTTCAGTGTCTAGAAGAGTTTGTTTAATGTTTAGTCTAACACAGAGAGCTTACCTTTTGTAGCTTTTATGGCATGCACAATTTGCTCAGAAAGAAAAATAATTTATTGATTAGAAAATAACATAAATCTGTTGCCTTTGTCTGCTAGTCTCAGTTAGATTAAGAAATAGAAAACAGATTTAACTTGCTATTAAGAACCCTAAAACGTAATTAGTATGATACAACCTGGTCAAAATATTTTTCAGTTTTTTGATTTTTATATTGTTTTGCCTTCATTAAATTATTTCTCATTCATATACATGCACAGTGGGGGCAGTATTCAATGCACTTTACAATTAAGAAAGAGTAATAAATATCTTACTGTCACCTATACAGAAATATCATTGCAAACAGTAATAAGAAAATTATTTTTTCTTCTAGTTTATGGAACTGTCCAAGGCAGATTTATGAATATAAATAGAAGAATAGATGATAACCTAATGATGGCTAACTTGTCCAGAGATTAGGATTTCAGTTTCCATATGAAGTTAGTAATGTTTATTGTGAAAGAAATTCCCTCTAGAGGCTTCCAGAATTTGAAGGTCTTAGTGAAATGGAAGTAGCCCCTCTCAATGCTCTCATTTTGCTAACATCAGTGAGCATTTTAGAGAAGCCTTAAGTACTTTTTCTAGCTTGAAAGAATGGACTAAAGTTTTTATAAACGTGTATGCTCAGGTTCCCTCCAAGAGTCATATTAGAAAAACTTAACAAATTCCACAGAAACAGTACTTTTTAAAGAAAATTGGGCAACCTAAAATGTTGGGAAGATGGGCATCTATTTTACTGTGTCTTTACAATAGAATTTGCATCTTTAGATCTCAGTAGTTAACTAGAAACCCTATAATTTGCAGTAGTTGTTTTTAATGAGGCCACTGACTGGAGAATGTATGCAGAAAGAAGGAGAAACACACACACACACACACACAGAGAGAGAGAGAGAGAGAGAGAGATTTACAATAGAAAATGGAGGTTTATAGACACAATTTGGAAATAGAGAGAACAGTAGAGTAAAAATTAGCATAACAGCCATGTCTATATAGAAACATTCTTTATTCCCAAGTGTTCATTAAATCAAGTACTAAGTGGCAATTACTGAAACACAATAGGCATATTCAGCCACTGACAAGCCTTAACCCTTGAGAATTTTGTAAACCATTTGTCCCAGAGTACAGTATGTCCTATCACACAAGGTGATTGCTACACTATAGGCTTCGGTGCCATGTGAAGCACTCTAGTACCATGAATGGGTCAATTATTCTGAGGTAATTTAAGACATCTCTATTGAGTCATATAGTATTCAATGTGTGTTTAAATAGACTCTAGGGTCTTGGGAAGCATAAACATATGCAAAGTACAGGTTGTCATTTGTTTAGGACGAACTGAATATACTTAATGATTTAGAGATGTTAAATTGGGGCCCATTCTCAGGTTAATGCATAAAATGTAGCCCAATGCTACAAATATTTACTATGCAGTGGGTTTCAGAAAAAAAAATTGCACTAGTAAGACAAAGAATAGGAAGACAAAATCAACTCTTAAACTTTCTCTTTCATATCAGTTCATATCAGTTTTATAGTACAGCTTTTACATTGCTAAATGTGCAGGTATTTTAAACAATTATTTATTTATTTATTTTTCTGAAACTGACATTAAACAATTATTTAAATGCATCATAATTATGTTAAGTTGGCTCACAACGATGCTCTGTTTGATAAATATGGGAACCGAGGCTTAGACATGAAACTGACTTCTGCAAAATTAACTTGTGATCTATAACATATCCTGGAGGTTATAACTTAATATATATATTAAGTTATATATATATAATATATAATATTTTAAGTTTATATATTAGGAGGAAGGGTCAGCATAGAGTGACATATTCTCTCACCAGCTCACAGTTTATATGAAGGTTTCTGCCCTTGAGCTGTTTTATCAAATACATTGACCTCTGTGCTCTCCTTTGAAGACAGATATGACAGTGAGATTGAAAGGATGATACAACTCAGAACAGAGACATGTAATGGCGTCATCATAATGTCTTGTAACAATTTTGCTCTGGTATCATTCCTAAACCACGTGTGATTTTTTTGCATACAAATTCTTGCACACAATCAGCCTTTTTTCATCATTCCAAGTATAAACCAACCTAGAAGAAAGAACAACAACAAAATATTGTGTATGGGAACAGTTTTGACAATGGTATGTAAAAATGTTTTGGAGGCAGTGTCTAATGTAGCCAAGGATGCCCTTGAACTGCCTATTTAGCTGACAGTGAACTCAGACTCCTGAAGGTCCTGGCTTCACATTTTAATGTTGAAGTTACAAAGACATGCCAGCACACCTGGTTTTATGCTTGTGCATGCTAGACAGACACTCTATCAAATATATCCTCAAGGCAATGTGGATACATTTGAAACAACCAAGGTTTCTTGTTGACAGTATTTGACCTCAGATAACAAAGATATGGAGTATTTGGGACTGTTGGGACGTGATTGTGCCTGATGGGAAATAAATGGTTGAAAACATTTAGAACTAAGTACTGCCCTGTACATTAAATAAAGACAATCTTTTTTTTTTTTTTTTTTTTTTTAAATAGAGGGTCTGGGTTAACAGAGAATAGCACAGCTTTCACAAGTCTTTCTTTTTTTTGTTTCTTTGTTTTTCTCATTTGTTAATCTCTTTTTTAAATTTTATTTTATTTTCTTATCAGTTACATTTTATTAACTCTGTATGTATCCCAGCCGTGTCCCGAACCCTCATTCCTTCCCAGTCCCTCCCTCCCTCCCTCATCACCAACGTGCCCCTTTCCAAGTCCACTGATGGGGGGGACCTCCCCCCATTCATCTGATCCTGTTTTATCAGGTATCTTCATTTGTTAATCTTTTTATTTAACTTTTATTAATTACACTTTATTCATTTTGTATCCCCCCATAAGTCCCTCCCTCCTCCTCTCCCGGTCCCACCCTCCTCCCCTTTCTGCTTGCATGCCCCTCCCCAAGTCCAATGATAGGGGAGGTCCTCCTCTCCTTCTTTCTGATCTTAGTCTATCAGTTCTCATCAGAAGTGACTCTTATTCACAAACTCAGTGCTAAAATTCTGGCAACACTGACTACAAACACTCATTGTCCTGTATCCTGGTAGTTGGGCATTACTTTTTCTTTAAGGATAACCTTTGCAATCTTGATTGATAATATATAAAGTCATGCTATAGCCTTCAGTAAGAATCACAGGAGGAAGAGGCTTACAGTCTGATTAGATCAAAGTTCCAGAAGCTTCTCATAGAGGTTGAATCCTATGATTGCGGAGATGGCTCAGTGGATGTGCTTCTAAATCTTCAGAACCAGCCTGGAAAGCTAGCCAGCATACACTCAGGGAAATTATGCATTATGCATTAGATAACAAAAGATAGTCTTGAATCACCAATTTCCTCTTTTTTCTACCTGAAAAAATACAGTCCATAAAATGTTCTTTACTGAGATTCTGTTTTTACTGTGCCACGACTCTCCATATTTTCTTTTTTTTTTCTTTTATTTTCGTGTAGTGAATGCTGATTTATTCAACTTTTCTCTGCATCTTCCATTTGCTTCTGTTTTATTCTTCCACATGTTTTTTTTTTTTTCTTCTTCTTTTTTATACCACTTCTTTTTCTATTTCAGGGAAGTTCTCAGATTTTGTACTGTTGAGTGGAACTTCCCCAACATCTCACATTTCAAGCACAGCACCAAACATCTTGCCCTGTAAATTTTTCTGATATTCTATCTCTCTCATTTATCAGGTTGTTTCTGGTGAACAGTTGGCTTTGGTCCCAGTGCTTGTCACAGTGCCCAATGATTCATCCCCTAGTGTCTTCATCCACACATTTTCTAGTATAACCTTTGCTCAGAACACACATGAACAATGGTATTCTTTCTTTGAGATTTGAAGGCTGTGAGGCCAAGAAGTCAATTGACTACATATGATACAAAAATGTGCTTCTGTGATGAAAAAAAGCCTCTGTTGGTAAAAGCTCTTGCCACCAAGCCTAAAGATTTGTGTTCGATCCCAGAGATTCAATTGAAGAATAGAAAGAATTGATTCTGGCAAGTTATGTTCTAACTTTTAGACAAAGATTATGGCACACATGTGTCTCCTTGCCTCTGACATATACATTCATACCAAATAAATGTATATATAATAATAGAGACATGCTTATAAATACCAAACTAATAGGTTTTGGTAAAAATTAATTTGGATTCTGTCCAATTTTAAAAGCATATCCACTCCAGTCATCTCTTATCTTTCCCTACACTTTTGGGTCTTAGATGTAAACTTTTCAGTGGACCCAATCACTAATATCTGTAAATTCAACTTTCAGGAAGCTGAAACATAAAGACTATATGTTCGTAATTTGAGCTTGGTCTACAAAGTGAGACATGGATCAGCCTGAGGTATATTTCTACAGCATAAGTATGTGTCTCTAACCAGAAGTAATTTTTTATGCCCACCATGCATGCCATGTGCTCACTATGTCTTATAAGTAAATATTCTGGGATCGAAAGGTTTCCCAATTGGTTATCACTGTTCTTCGTCGCTGACCAGACACAGAAGCAGGGGGCACACTGCTCTAGTACTTACAGATACTTCAAACTGGGGTCCTCCTATTTCAATATAAATAGCCTAGGACTGGTTACATCTAAAGCAGATTATGTTAATGGGAAGCAGAGAACAGAGATGTCAACCCAGACTACTATATCCAGCAAAATTTTCAATTACCATAGATGGAGAAAACAAGACATTTCATGACAAAACCAAGTTTAAACAGTACCTAGCCACAAACCCAGCCATACAGAAGATACTAGAAGAAAAATTCCAACCCAAATACGCTAACTACACCAGGAAAACACAGGAAACAAACAGATGCAAAACCAAAAGAAAAGAAGCATGCACATGTACTTCATCACTACCAACATCAAAGTAACAGGAAGTCACAACTGTTCATTAATATCTCTCAGTATCAGTAGCATCAACTCCCCAATAAAAAGACAGAGGTTAACAGAATGGATGTTAAATAGGACCCATCATTCTGTTCATTCTGTTGCATACAAGAAACACTCCTCAGCAATAATGATAGCCATTACTTCAGAAAAAAAAGGGCTGGATCAATAAAGTTTTTCCAAGCAAACACACACAGGAAACATTCTGGGGTAGTTATTCTAATATCTAATAAAATAGACTTTCAATGAATATCAATCAAAAGGAATGGGGAAGGCACTTCATACTCATCAAAGGAAAAAATTGACCAATATGATGTCTCAAGTCTGAACATATTTACCCCGAATACAAGGGCACTTGCATATGTAAATGAAACATTCTTAAAGCTTAAATCACACATCAAACCACATACATTAATGGTAGGAGAATTTAACACACCTCTCTCATCAATAGACAGATCATTGAAATGGAAACTAATAAGTGAAATAAGGAAACTAACCAGCGTTACCTGTCAGTTAGACCTAACAGATATCAACAAAACATTCCATCTAAATATGAAAAAATATACCATTTTATCAGTAGTTACGGAACCTTCTGCAAAGGTATGACCACATATTCAGACACAAAGCAAGCCTTAACAAATAGAAGAAAATTGAAATAACACCTTGAATTTGATCAGACCATGGATTGAAGTTAGATTTCAATACAAAATCTAAATGAAATGGACAATTTTCTTGATAAATTCTATATACCAAATTAAGTCAAGATCATGTTAACATTCTTAATAGTCACATGAACCCTAAGGTAATAGAAGCACTCATTAAATATCTCTCAACCAAAACAATATGCCTATGGGCCAGATGGTTTCTGTGTAGTATTTTACTAGACTTCAAAGAACAGCTATTACCAACACATCTCAAACTATTCCATAAAACAGAAACAGAAGAAACATCACCAAATTCATTCTACGAGGCCACAGGCACCCTGATACCTAAACCACACAAAGACTCATCCAAGAAAGAGAATTTCAGATCAATTTCCCTCATGAACATTGACTCAAAAATTCTCAATAAAACACTTGTGAACCAGCACATGATAGTTCAGTGTCCAAGTGGGTTACATAGTAAAGGGAAGAGGGACTGCCTCTGACATAATCTGATTGGCCTGCTCTTTGATCACCTCCCCCTGAGGGGGGAGCAGCCTTACCAGGCCACAGTAGAGGACAATGCAACCACTCCTGAT
>REGO01000388.1:1195463-1256173 GCA_010120015.1 Rhombomys opimus | reverse complement strand
GAGGGGCTAATGGGGGAATACAAAATGAATAAAGTGTAATTAATAGTAAAAAAATAAAAAAATAAATAAAAAAACACTTGTGAACCTAATCCAATATCACATCAAAAACTTCATTGATCACAGGGATGTTGGGATGGTGAACCCATATGAAAATCCATTAATGTAATCCACCATATAAACAAAGTGATAGGAAAAAAACCTCATGATCATCTCATTAGATGCTGAAAAAGCCTTTGACAAAATCCAACACACCTTCATTTAAAAGTTCTTGAAGACATCAGGGATAGAAGGCCCATACCTAAATACAATAAAAGCAATACACAGCAAACCAATAGCCAACATCAAAGCAAATGGGGAGAAACTTAAAGCAATTCCACTGAAATCAGGGACATGACAAGGCTGCCCACTCTCTCCATATCTATTCAACATAGTACTTGAAATCGTAGCTAGAGCAATAAGACAACTAAAGGAGATCAAAGGGATATAATTTGGAAATGGAGAAGTCAAAATAACACTTTTCACAAATTATATCATAGCATTCTTAAGTGACCCAAAAAATTTACCAGGAGTTTCTACAGCTGATAAACAACTTCAGCAAATTGGCAGGATAAAAAACTAACTCAAAAAAACAAAGAAACAAACAACAACAAAAATCGGTAGCCCTCATTTATACAAATGATAAAAGGGCTAAAAAAGAATTAGGAAAACAACACCCTTTAAAATAGCCACAAATAATATAAAATATCTTGGTGTAACTCTAACCAAGCAAGAGAAAGGCCTTTATGACAAAAACTTTCTCTGAAGAAAGAAATTGGAGAAGATATCAGAAGATGGAGAGATTTCCCATGCTCATGGATCTGTAAGATTAATATAGTAAAAATGGCCATCTTACCAGAGCAATTGACAGATTCAATGCAATTCCATTCAAAATTCAAACACAATTCTTTACAGACTTCAAAAAGCAATTCCCAACTTCATGTGTAAAAATAAAAAACCCAGGATATTGGAATCAATCCTCTAAAAAAAAAAAAAAAGTCATCTGGAGGCATAACAATCCCTGAATTCAAGTTGTTTTATATAGCAACAGTAATAAAAACTACCTGGTGCTGGCAAAAAAGCAGACAGATCGATCAATGAAGAAATTGAACCAAAGACCCAGAAATAAACCCACACACTGACAGAAGCTTGATTTTTTTACAAAGAAGCCAAAACCATATTGTGAATAAGAGAAAACGTATGCAGCAAATAGTACTGGACTACCTGGATGTTTATGTGTAGAAGAATACAAATAATTCCATATTTATCACTCTGCACAAAACTAAAGTCCAAGAGGATCAAGGACCTCAACATAAAATCTAAAACACTAAATCTGTTAGAAGAAAAAGTGGGGAGATGCCTTGAACTCACTGGCACAGGAGACAACTTCCTGAATTGAACTCCAGCAGCTCAGGCACTAAGATCAATAATTAATAAATGGGACCTTATGAAACTGAAAAGCTCTGTAAAGCAAAGGACACTATCAATAGAGTAAAACAGCAATATACAGCTTGGGAAAAGATTTCCACCAACTCTACATCTGACATAGCACAAATATCCAAAATATATTTAGAACTCAAGAAATTAAACACCAACAAACCACATAATCAATCTAAAAATTGGGGTATAGAACTAAATGGAGAATTCTTTTTTAATTATTTTTTATTAATTACAGTTTATTCACTTTGTATCCCCCCTGTACTTCCCTCCCTCCCTCCTCCCCTCCCAATTTCACCCTCCCTCTTTGCCACCCTCTCCTAGACCCTCTCCCAGTCCACTGATAAGGGAGGTCCTGCTCCCCTTATTAACAGAGGAATCTTGAATGGCTGAGGACCACTTAAAGAAATATTCAGTGTCCTTTGTTATCAGGGAAAGGCAAATCAAAATGACACTGAGATTCTATCTTACACCCATCAGAATGGCCAGGATCAAAAATGTAAGTGAGAGTGCAAGCTGGTGAGTTTGTGGAGAAGGGGGAAACACTTCTCCATGTCTGCAGGGAGTGCAAACTTATACAACCACTTAGGAAATCAATCAATTTTCTGAGGTTTCTCAGAAAATGGAGAATAGCTCTACCTCAAGAGCCAGCCATACCACTCCTGAGTATATACTCAAAGGATGCTCCACCATACAACAAAAGACATTTGTTCAACTACATTCTTAGCAGCTTTATTCATAATAGACTGACACTGGAAACTATCCAGATGTCCCTCATCTGAAACCCTTAGTAGCAGGCATCATGGAGACTAAAGAGGCCACCCTCGAACCAGACAGGATTCCTAGTGGAGGGAAGGGAACACCACCTATCTAAAATTTATCCTTCCTGTAAGATGTGCAAGGATAAAGATAGAGCCACAACTGAAGGAATCTGCAACCAATGCCTGGCCCAATCTGAGTCTCACTCTAAGGGAGAGGGCTAACCCATGACTCTATTAGCAATACTCTGATTTGCTTGCATGTAGGAGTTTAGCATGGCTGTCCTCTGATAGGCTCCACCTAGCAACATGAGTCAAAACAGAGGCTGAGACTCAGAGTCAAACTTTGGGAGGAGAGCAGGGAAACTCATAGAAGAGTTGGGGAAAGATAGAAGGACCTGGAAATGGACAGGAACTCCACAAGAAGGCCAACAGTGCCAAATAACCTGGGCCCAGGGGACTTGCAGAGATGGAGGCACCAATCAAGAAACATGCATGGACTAGACCTAGGCCCTCTACACATATCTACCAAATGTGTAGCTTGGTCTCCATGTGGATCCCCTAGAAAGAGGAATGTGGGCTGTCTCTGACATAGTCTTTGTTGCATGCCTTTTGATCACTTCTCCCTGTTCGGGCTGGCTTGCCAGGACACTGTGAAAGAGGATGTAGTCAGTCTTGATGTGACTATATGTGCTGGGGTGAGTTAGTTGGAGCAGGGAGTCCGGTATCTAAGGGAAAGACGAGTGGTCATAGAGGGAAGAAGAAGGGAAGGGGCTACAAATGGAGTGTAAAGCAAATAACAAAAACAAAAACAAAAAAATACTTTGTTTACTTGATAATTTGTATTAGAGAGAAGAGATTAATCTACAAATAGAGTCAAGATACTTGTATCTTCTGTTTATTGGTAAAAACAAAGTTGTACTGGGATACAACTTTCCCTTGATTTGTTCATATTTTAGTGTTGCTGAAAGTCAGATCAACTCATAATTAATGTTAAAAAAGCAAGATTCAATGAGTGTTCTGGAGCACTATTTTAGAAATAGAGGAACAAATTAGCTCTTGCCATATAATTTTGAAACATATCTATTGACATCTTCCAATTCTGCTGGTGCTATACCCTTCTTCTGTACACAGTAGCTGTTATGTGTTAGTGTTACTTTTTAAACTATTTAATCTGTGTTTTTTAACCCTCTTTCTTTTTTTCTCCACCAAAATCCCTTCCAACTCCCCAATACTAGGTAGAAGAGAAAAGAGGTTAGTGGGGAGTGGGATCAGAGTTATTTTTATCTACTTCGTGCTGGTTAGGGTCCTTGGGTTCCTTGGGCAAGTCCAATCTTCATTTCAGGACATCTCCAACTTCTTCTCATCCAAAAGCATCACCAGCAACCAGAGCAGCAAGGGAGAAACACCAGCAGCCTTCTTTCCTGGAGCCCCTCCAACACTCTCTAGGATCTGGCCCTTATTGTCTCTCAGAGTCCTCAGATTTAAACTATCTACAGCTGGCAAAAAGCCCCCCTCAGAGCCCACATGTGGCCAAATAGTTTGCTGCTGTGGACAGTCTGAATCTGTCCCATATCCCACATCTGGGGTCAAAACAAAAACATGTTTACATCCACAAAATTTCCCTGTTTCTGTTAAAGACAAAATGACTTTTCTTTTAATGTGAATGAGACTTGCTGTTGCTTTTTTAAAGGATATTATAAAGGAACCAAATGCTTTTTGGATCAATAATTTCTGTTATAAGCTGGTAACTCTTGGCTGTTCTTGTCTGGAATGGCTCCTACTTTTTCACTGTTGAGTCTTGAGCTAGGTTTCCAAAGCTGTTTCCTAACAGCAGGAAGTTACCTCATATGTCTCTCTTGAACATGCATTCAATAGTCAAAAGAAACCTTTTATCACAGAGTCTACAAACTCCAGTTCTTACCAAGAATCCAGGGCTACTAGAAATGGCTCTTTTGATTCTCTGGTGGATTATTCCAACAAACCTCAGAGCTAATGCAGGGCCATTTTGAGCTCTGAGGCTTTTAGCCAGTTGGTCACAATTTCTTTCCAAGTGACAAAATTTGCCGAAATTGAAGCACCAAGAATTTTGATATCTAAGACTTCTGGTGGCTGCTGGAAAATTTGATGGTGGCAATCTGTTGATGAGGTGCTCTGGAGTCTTAATTTCCTAAAAATTAACTTTTGTTTGTTTGCTTGTTTGTTTGTTGTCTTGAAATGGACTTTTTCTCTTTAACCCTTTCACCCTGTACAGCTTTCCAGGGGCTGTGGGAACTTGACACCAAAAGTTTGAGGAGCAATGCTGAGTGGCAATTGTGCAAAACTGCCATTCAGAAACAGGTATTCTCCAGTAACCAAGGGCAATTTTTTTTCGAGCATTTCAACCCCTACCTGAAAACTTTCTAGTTGCACTGCCAACTGTGCAATCATTTAAAAATGAGTGAAGGTTATGATTATTTTATTTCATCCATTTTTGTTTTGTTTCTCAAACCCCTTTATATGTACTCGAAAGTATTTCAATTATTCAACCATTCATCCAACCCTCTTTAAAATGGAATGTAAAAAGACAAAGTATCTAGACAAGAATATGAGATATTAAGAAGTGTGTTAATATATACAACCAAAGTATTTGAACGTGCACAAAAATCCCAAAAATTCTAAAAGAAAATAGGAAAATAATTGATTTTTCATTTTTGTGGTATCCTTTCAATTTCATGATTTCTTAAGAAATGTATTCTTGGGAAGAGCCTAGAACTCATTGGCAAAGGAGAAAACTTCCTGAACAGTTACCAGCAGCACAGGCTCTAAGAGCAACATCAATAAATGGGACCTCATGAAACTGAAAAGCTTCTGTAAAGTAAAGGACAATGTTGTCAGAACAAAACAACAGCCTACAAACTGGGAAAGGATCTTCACCAACCATGTATCTGACAGAGGGCTGATATCCAGAATATATAAAGAACTAAAGAAGTTAAAAGGCCATAAAACAAGCAATCCAGTTTAAAAAAAAAATAGGGTATGGAGTTGAACAGAGAATTCTCTGTAGAAGAATATAGAATGGCAGAGAAACACTTAAAGAGATGCTCAATATCATTAGCCATCATGGAAATGCAAATCAAAACGACCCTAAGATTTCACCTTACACCCATCAGAATGACTAAGATCAAAAACTCAAGTGACAACACATTGGAGAGGCTATGGAGAAAGCGGAAACCTCCTCCATTGCTGGTGGGAATGTAAACTGGTACAACCACTTTGGATATCAATCTGGTGCTTTCTCAGACAATTAGGAACAGTGCTTCCTCAAGATCCACCTATACCACTCCTAGGCATATATCTAAAATATGCTCAAGTACACAACTAGAACATTTGCTCAACCATGTTTGTAGCAGCTTTATTCATAATAGCCAGAACCTGGAAACCACGCAGATGTCCCTCAGTTGAGGAATGGATACAGAAATTATGGTACTTTTACACAATGGAATACTACTCAGCAAATAAAAACAAAGAAATCATGAAATTTGCAGGAAAGTGGTAAGCTCTAGAAAAGATCATCTTGAGTGAGATATCCCAAGAGCAGAAAGACACACAGAGTACATACTCACTTATAAGTGGGCACTAGACCCATAAGATAGGATACACATACTAAAATCTGTACATCTAAAGAAGATAAACAAAAAAGAGGACCCAGGATAAGATGATCGATCCTCACTTAGACAGACAGAGGGGATTCACATTGGAAGTAGGAGAAAACAAGTAACAGGATAGGAGCCTACTGCAGAGGGCCTCTAAAGGACTCTACCTAGCCGTGTATCAAAGCAGATGCTGAGACTCATAACCAAATCTTGGGCAGAGTGCAGAGAATCCTATGAAAGAAGGGGAAATTAGTATGACCTAGAGAAGACAGGAACTCCACAAGGACCAAATATATCTGGACACAGGGGTCCTCTGTGAGACTGTTTTTCCAACCAAGGACCATGCATGGATATAACCTAGAACCCCTGCACGGATGTAGCCCATGGTAGCTCAGTATCCAAGTGGGTCCTCTAGTAAGGGGAACAAGGATTATTTCTGACATGATGTCAATGGCTGGCTCTTTGACTCCCCACCCCCACCCCCGAGGGAGGAGCAGCCTTGCTTGGCCATAGATTAGGACATTGCAGCCAGTCCTGAAGATACCTATTAAGCTAAGGTCAGATGGAAGGGGAAGAGGAGCTCCCTTATCAGTGGACTTGGAAGCAGGCAGGAAGGAGATGAGGGAAGGAGGGTAGGATTGTTAGGGAAAGAGGGAGGGGGCTATGGCTGGGATACAAAGTGAATGACCTGTGATTAATATAAAAATAAAAAATAAAAAGTAATATATTCTTTCTGAATGAGGACTGAGGATCCTCATTAACTCTTAAACAAACTTTGGTTAGAGTTCAGGGAATCTTATGAAAGAATGGGGAAGATAGGAAGACCTGGAAGGGACAGGAGCTCTACAAGGAGAGTGACAGAACCAAGAAATCTGGGACCAGGGGTCTTTTCTGAGAGTGATACTCCAACCAAGGACCATACATGGATATAACCTAGACCCCTTGCACAGATGTAGCCCATGGCAGCTCAGTCTCCAAGCAGGTTCATTAGTAAATGGAACAGGAACTGTCTCTGATATTAACTCAGTAGCTGGCTGTTTGATCACCTCCCCCAGAGTGGGGAATAGCCTTACCAGGCCACAGAGGAAGACAATGAAGCCAGTCCTGATGAGACCTGATAGATTAGGGTCACATGGAAGCGGAGGAGGACCTCCTTTATCAGTGGACTTGGAGAGTGGCATAGGAGATGAGAGGGATGGTGGGATTGGGAGGGAATGAGGGATGGGGGCTATAGCTGGGATACAAATGAAATAAACTGTAATTAATAAAAACAAATTAATTATTAAAAAACAAAGACAAAAACACAAAACCAGAATCCCCCCCACCCTGGGAGTAAAGTGGGAAACATATCAGTGGTAGCAGCCACAGTAAACCTTTTCTTATATCCTGAAACAATATATTCACTTCTCCATACCCTACTGTTTCTTCTAGGGCATTGGAAACTTAGTTTCCCATTATTCCAAGCCGTAGTCTGGGCACCACCTGTTTACACTACTTTTTAAAAAAAACTATTTTGTTTACCTTTTTAATACATCTTTCTTCCTTCTCCACCCCAATTCCTTCCATCACCCTAATAACAGGTATGACAGAGAGATTAGTGGGAAAAAGAAGTGAACTTCTCTTGGGCCACCTTCTCCTGGTTAAATTCATTGGGATCCTTAGAGAAAGTCCAATCTTAATTTCATTCTGTGTCCAACTTCTTATCACATTGCATCAACAGCAACCAGGAGTGGCAGCGGGGAAGCCTTAGAGATCCCTTTCTTGGAGATCCCTTACTATCAGGGCTCTGGCATTTTTTTCCCACTCCAGATTCCTCAGATTTAAACTATCTACACCTGACAAAGAGCCCCTCTCACAACCCACATGAAGCAAATACTTTGCTGCTGTGGACAATCTGCATTAGTCCCATATCCTATACCCGGTATCAAAAGAAAAACATGTTCATACCCACAACAGCTATGTAATAAAAAATATGTCAATCATTTTCTAAAATTTTAAGACTTTTCATTTTGATAAATCCACGTGCTTAAAACAAAATTTTTCACTCTTTTTAATG
Source organism: Rhombomys opimus (assembly GCA_010120015.1). NCBI lineage: Eukaryota > Metazoa > Chordata > Mammalia > Rodentia > Muridae > Rhombomys > Rhombomys opimus. The sequence continues at coordinate 1,248,251 of REGO01000388.1, read as the reverse complement.
ACAATTGAACTTCAAACAGTTAATAAAGTTCCATCCCTCCTCTCAACGAGGAACTGGAGACCTTTGGCAAAGTGGGGAAAGCTATAATATCTAATGATATTAACACAAAAATAAAATGAATATCTAATTTTAAAATTCACTGTAATGACTGATGTAAATGTGTGTAACAGTGAGTGTCTGTGTGAAGGGGAGGATGTATGAATATAATATGTGTGTGTGTGTGCATGTGTATGTGTATGTGTTTTTATTTAGTTTAGCACTCAAAGACAAGGATTTATTCTGCTGACTTTGTGTAAAATCTTTCTGGTTCAGCTTTCTTGGTGATGATTAGCACCCATGCATTATCTAATTGACTCTATCAATTTGGTTGTTTTTACAGTGTTTTGCCAGCCTGAACTATTAAAAAACTTGAGGACAGATAGGAATAATTTGATATAAAATACCAAGGCACAGGTAGATCACATACAAATAAAAACAGCCCTCAGTATCAGCCTACAATTTAGCTGCAGCAAGCTTAATTTTCAGAAAGAAAAATATTAGCTAAATAAATTTATAGCATGCAAATAGATGCTTTGTGAGATATGCTAAATACACCACAAATTCCTTTTATGGATAAGTGCAACATCCCCTGTTTTATGGCTAAAGACACCTATATTCAAAGAGCTTAAGCAATTTGTCCAAGGTCAAATCACTTAATTCATAGGGGAATTGACAGCAAGAGAAAATTATGGTTGTGTGACCAGCCCACAGTTCTCTTCACAGCCCATCAATTTCACCTCTCTCTCTGTTAGCATAACATTTTTCAGCCTGTGCTTCAGGAATGAGAGCCAAAAAGAACAGTGGATAATAAGGCACCCTGATGTTCTGAAATTCATTGACTTCAAGCAATTGCTGCTCCCTACCCCAAAATCTTTCAGTCTCATGGGACAGAAGTTTTCTAATACCCTTTCCTCTGTAATTCCTGGGCTTCTTTTCCTTTAATTTCATCTGATACCCTTCTGACTAAAACTCTATTGTCTTCTCACAGACCAATGGTTTTGGCATTTTTAATATGCTACCTTTGCCCTTAATATTAATCATTATACCAATCACGAGTTTAGCCTTAAGAATTTAAGACAATGCCTCAGAGTCCCTTTCCTTAAAACAAATGAACACAGCTGTAAGTGGCTGCAGAGGCCCAGGCTAATGCTAGACTTTCATCTCAACTTTTCCCCCATCTGGGAATTGTGGCTTACTGTTCCTCCTTCAGTCACCTTGCTAATTCCCTCTTTGAATTCCTGACCTCCCTAACTTTACATCTGTTCATTGTACTTTAAGCTCATTCCTATCTCTCTTCTTTTCAGGTGACTTCTCCTTTCCTTTTTCTTTCAGGAGTTTAAATTACTTAGTTTTAGACAGGAAAGTCCCAAGTGTCAAGAGACTTTATAATAAAATAATTTTATTCCTAGAAGAATTTTCCTGAGGGAGAAAAAAAGTCTTTCTATTCAAACAGCATGAATAGGAAGCCGATGGAAGGAAGGAAGTAATTTAATAACTAGCAATAAGCTTGTTGACTTGAGTGGTTTGATATACCTAGTCATTTACTAAGTGTTTTCTATACATGATTCTTTTTTGTGTGACTGTTTCCATAAAAAAAACAACAACAACAACAACAAAAAAAAAACACTCTGTTTAAAACTAGTCAAGTGATAGCTGCAAAAAATCAAATGACCAAAATCACACAGCAGAGTCAGGATTCAAATTTTTGCTTCTCTGGGTAGAAACTGGACTATAATCATCCAAAACAACCCTTGCCTCCCTCTCTTATCTCTCTCTCTTTCTGAGATTAAGCTACATAATTACATTATTTTTTCATTGCCCTTCCCTCCTTCTAAACCCTCCCACACACCCTTCCTTGCTCTCTTTCAAATGCATTGCTTCATTGTTTGCTAATTTCTGTTCAGTTTGCTTCTCTGCCTTTTTGCTAGAAGAAACTATGAACTACGTACTTCTAATAAAATGCCAAAGAACACAATCTGTAATATAATGGGGACAGAGCATCATACCACTGGCCTTAACTCTTCATGACAGCAGGTGAGACTTTCTGGAAAAAAAAATGACACCTAAAGTTTATGACAGTCTTTTTGGAAACACTGCTATAAAAATTGTAGATTCCTCAAGAATGTCCAACATTGATAGAAAGAAACTACTTTTATCGCTCCCTAGAGCTGTGGTTCTCTATAGGCAACCCAAGTTGCCTTAGTGAGCAGCCACTTCCCATGCTTGTCACCCTACGTGAGTGTCTTTTACAGCCTTGCTGAGTGCTTAAGTCAGGACTCTGCCAGACATATTAATAGGCAAAGCTTCTTGGGGGAAACCAATGGGAGATGTGTGAAATATTGCCGAGCCTCAGACTGCTCTAAGTTGTCTGACTGCCGCAGTGAGTCAGCCTCATATGTCAGGAGCCGAAAATATAATACCCGAAAGGAGCTACGGTCTCTAAGTCTACACAGTGGATTTTGCAAACACAGCTTTTAAGGATATATTATCCTTCTTGTATTTCTGTTTGCATGCTTCTTCCTAGGCTCTGCAGGGAGCTTTGTATAGCCTAAGGTACAGCTCCCCGGGGGAATACAGGACAGTCTGTTTCTAGAGGTATTTCTTAATAGTAAACGGTCACTTTATAGGAAAAGTGGTAGTTGGTAGGTAACAAGTTTCTTTCAGGCAAGGAGGACAGCATTAAACAATTTCATACTGAAATTGAATGGCAACCAGTCTTGATATTAAATTAGCTTTCTTCCCCCCTAAAACTAAAATGAAACACTTCACTGATTTCCACACTGAGACCTTTCCATCTGCTCACGATGCTATAGCAAGACATACAAAAATTTAACAAAGCAAAGGAGAGATTTAAATCTAGAAAAGAGCTAGTGAGGCCCTCTCCTTGTTAAGATGTTAATAAGATCTTTGCAGAATCCTGAACCTATGAACCTTGGTTTCTTTGCTCGTAGCAATGAAAATAATATAGTCCTCTACTGAGTTTATGGGATTGTCTCCAAGAAGAGTATATTTTTGCTGTTTAAAGTGATCATCTCAGGCCCAAGTATGTGTATTCTGTTCTACCCAGTGTAGTTTTACAATAAGGCTGCTAGTGGTGTATATGTTTTGTGTTGGAATCCTTGACCAAAACTTCTTAAGTGAATGACTTGGCACTCTGCTTTTCTATGTTCACATTTATTAAATAAAAAATAAGAGAAAGAGCCATTGCAGGGAACTGTTATGGACATCTAGTAAGTCAGCAGGCATTACTAAGGGCTTGGGACCATTGTTAGAAGAATTATACAAGTGTTTCTTAAATAAATCTAAGTAGATATGCAATTTATGGATAAAAATCTATACTCTCTAACCCCTCAAATTAAATTGAATGTTTCAGAAGTGTCAATGAAATGAGGCTTTCTGATACACAAGATACTTGACTGAATGATGTCACCTTCCTAATTTTGCCCCTTGATGCTGTTTGATTTTGAGAAAGCTCTTTGACCTATTAGGCCATTCCCAAGGACACTGCAGTTTAACAAAAGGGCTGAATCAACATAAGAACATGAGAGAAATGTGGCTTTTGTTACGTGTGTGTGTGTGTGTGTGTGTGCAATTTCTAGAGATAGCTGGTTTCTTTGTCAAGATGTGATTCTTGGGGAAACAATAGCATGCATTCCTCTCATGTCTATTTTGGCTTTTCCTTCTCAGAAAGTGTGAACCACTAAAATCCACTCCTGTTACCATACAGATAGTAAGGAGAGTAACAGTAGGATGGGTAGGTACATAGAGCAAATAGTAAGAGAGATTCTCTGATGCAAATAGTGTGGAGAAAAATAAAACACTCCTGATGAGACCCGAAAGACTTGGATCAGAGGGAAGGGGAGGAGTACCTCCTTTTTCAGTGGACTGAGAGAGGGACATGGGTGGGGAAGAGGGAGGGTGGGATTGGGAGGGGAGGACAGAGGGAGGTACAGGGGGATACAAAGTGAATAAAGTGTAATTAATAAAAATAAAAATAAAAAATTAAAGATTATGCTGAATCACCCAATGCCAGGCAGCATATATAATTTTCATCACAACAGTCCTATAAGAAATGTGTTTTTATACAAGATTTTCAGATTAATAAATAAACTATGTCAGGAATCTGACAACTTTCTCCCAAAATCACAAAATGACAAACAACCCTGATTACCCAAATAAGGGAATTGTGGTTCATGCTTTTGCATCCTCATGCCTACAGACATGTGCACTTCTACATACACAATAGCTAACTTGGAATGAACTCCCCCCCCCCCCAGTATTTAAACTCTACAGTCTTCTGGTTGGCAGTGTCTCCCAAGCAAGAACACAAAGCTCTGAGCTTCAGAATTATCATGAGATGAAAAATTTTATTTTTAATCTTTTATTTTAATCCTTAGGAATGAAGACTGTATATACATAACATGGTGAATGCTCAAAATTACTACTACTAGTAGTAATGATAGTACATGTATTTATAAGCATAAATATGAGATGAGTAAATCATATTTGAAAATCAAAGATGTTAGCTCAGTTTTCAATTTATATTAACCTGATTTTTCTTTCAGAGTGATATACTCATGAATATTCCCAATACAGAAATGTTTATAACCAACATTACAAAATAACCTGTGAAAATTAGACTCACATTCTCAAGTAAAAGAAAACAGATGGGGATGAAAGAGAGATAATTTATCCAGAGAAAACTTTCCCACAATGGTGATATTAGATCAAAAATTGAACTATTCAATCCTAGTAGATGCAGAATTTCCAGGGAAAGACGATTTGGGGGTGATAGACCTCGTTGCTCCTCGGGTTTGTGTCCTTTTCCAACAGGTTGATTTTGCTCAGATAGATGCCTTTGCTTCAAGAGTTCAGAAAGACCTCAAAACATTCCACAGAGTTTGGAATGGCCTGCCTGAGCACAGAAAATAGCTCTCATAACTGAGGTAGAATTTGAGAGTCAATTAATGACACAACTGTTTCTCCATCCTCTGAGAAGCAATTTATAGCTCACTTCATAATACCATAAAAAAATTAAAATGGCAATCCTTGCTTCATCCTATTTTTCTCCTCATTACCCACCGTCCTTATCAGTGGGTAGCAAAACTCCCTGCCCAAACTGATGCCAACAAATCACATTCATATTCATCATATTGAACCATGAGCACAATATTAGTTCTTTGCTTCTAATGAGTAAAAAATCAATTATTTTTAGAATTTAATCAAAACAATTAACTTACTTTTAACCTATCTGCTACCAGCAACTTGCGTTTAGACATTAGAGACTCCTGAAAAAAAGAAAGGTTGGAGTACAGTTCAAGAAATGTACAAACAGATATGTGTTGGATTTTGTGTATAGTTTTCACGACCTGGTCTCAGAATAAAGAAAATCTCCTTTTCATCTGTGGTTGAAATGTGGGTGTGGAGAGAATCTTTTTGATTGGTGTCTTTATCAGCTATTATTAAAGAAAGCAGAAATGAGTGGGAGGTGAAGAAGAAATAAGCTAATATGTGATATAGACTCATGGAGCAAAGCCACAGGACGATGCTCAGGACCTGGGTCAGTTAGCAAAGCACCTGTGGCAAAAACCAGAGGAGCTGAGGTCAATTTCCAGAGCCAGGCATGGTTGTCCATTGTTCTAATCCGATGGTTAAAAACGTCAGACAAGAGGACTCCCCAGATTTCCCTCGCCAAGCAATCTAGCCTTTTTGGTAAATTCCAGGCAAGTGACAAACCCCATCTCAAAAGAACAAGATGGAAAGCTCCTGAGGAGTAGCAGTGAAGGCTGACGTCTGGCCTTCATACGCACACGTATATGATAACTTTCAGTGATGAGTTTGATTTTCCACACTTAAGTAATTAAGATATTCATAGCGATTTTTACAGCAACAGGGACTGTGTTAGCTTTTTATTCTCTGTAACAAATTACAACACAATTAAGAACTTTAAACAATACCCATTTCTTTCTACCCAGATTTTATAGTCCAGACACCTTTGCTGGGTTCTCTGCTTTACTGTTACAATATATGTCCTGGGAGAGACGTGAACAAATGGTCTCACTCTAGATAGGGTACTTCTATTGAAAAATCTGCACACATCTACATTGCTGAAATAATGAGTTTATTGGGGTTACTTGCAGGAGCATAGTTGTGTCATCAAATAGAACAATCGCACAACAATAAGGATCATACCTCACCAAAACCATCACGGAATTTCCATGGACAATGAGTTGACAGCTTCAAAGAGGAATTTCATTGCTTCTGGCAAATTATCACTGCTTATATAACATGTGAGTGTTCTTGAGTCCTGTAATTCTATTGAGAAGGTTTTGAGTCTTCTCTTTTCCCACTATAAAAACTTTGTATCAATTTAGAGGAAGTAACTATATAGCAGGGACTCATGCTGCTGAAAACAAGACAGCAGGTGGCTCAGGTAGGGTCTGAAGTTCACATAGACTTGGCAGCTCTGAGAAACTTGCATCAACATGTCTCACACACAAACAGGTAGTCAACATTAATCCATGTACCATTTTTCTTTGAAAAGAATGTTCATTTTTATTTTGGTAAGGTCTGAATAAGATAACCACATGTAAATGCCAGTCAAGTCAGATTTACTAATTATTCATTGTCTTTTTCTTTCCCTGTTCCTTTCTTTTTGATATTTTTAATTTATTTTTATTTTTTAATAATTATTTATTTATTACAATTTATTTACTACGTATCGCAGCTCAGACATTATCCCTCCTAATACTGCCCTCACTCCCTCATTTACTCCCATGCCCTTTCCCCAGTCCACCAACAGGGGAGGCCCCCCTCTCCTTCCATCTGACTGTAGCATATCAAGTATCATCAGGACTGGCTGCATTGTTTTCCTCTGTGACCTGTAAGGCTCTCCCCCTCTTCATAGGCATGTAATCATAGAACCAGCTACAGAGTTCAAGTCAGAGACAACCCCTATTCCCCTTGCTAGGGAACCCGCTTGGATACAGAGCTGCCATGGGCTACATCTGTGCAGGGGTTCTAGATTATGTTCATGAATGGACCTTAGTTGGAGAGTAAGTCTCAGAAACGACCCCTGGGACCAGATTTTTTTGGATCTGTTGTTCTCCTTGTGGAGTTCCAGAACCTTCCAGGTCTTTGTATCTACCCCTTCTATCATCAGATTCCCTGCACTCTGCCCAAAGTTTGTCTGTGAGTCTCAGCATCTGCTTTAATACCCTACTGGGTAGAGCCTTTCAGAGGCCCTCTGTGGAAAGTTTCTGTCTTATTCCATGTTTTCACCTTCTTTCAAAGTCTATACCACTTGCCTTTCTGAATGAGGATTGAGCATCTTACCTAGGGTCCTGCTTCTTGCTTAGCTTATATAGGTGTATAGATTTTAATATGTTTATTCTGTATTATATATCTAATATCCACTTATAAGTAAGGATATACCATGTGTGTTTTTCTGCTTCTGGGATACCTCACTCAGGATGATCTTTTCTGGTTCCCACCATTTGCCTGTAAATTTCATGATTTTCTTGCTTTTATTTGCTGAGTAGTAGTCCATTGTGTAAATGTACCACAATTTCTGTATCCATTCCTCCTTTGAGGGACATCTGGGTTATTCCTCTATCTGGGATATTCCCCTATGGAGAATTCTCTGTTTAGCTTTGTGCTCATTTTGTAATTGGATAATTTGATTTGTTCCTGTTTGACTTCTTGAGTTCTTTATATATTATGGATATTAGGTCTCTGTCAGATATAGGGTTGATGAAGATCCTTTCCCAATCTGCAGGCTGTCATTTGTTCTGATGACAGTGTCCTTTGCCTTACATAAACTCTTCAGGTTTATGAGGTCCCATTTATTGATTGTTAATCTTAGAACCTGTGGTGTTGGTGTTCTGTTCAGGAAGTTATCTCCTGTGCCCATGAGTTCAAGGCACTTCTCCACTTTTTCTTCTAAAAGGCTTAGTGTTTCTGGTTTTGTGTTGAGGTCCTTGATCTACTTGGACTTTAGTTTTGTGCGGGGTGGTAAGTATGGATCTATTTACAATTTTCTATAGGTAGACATCCAGTTAAATCAGCACCATTTGTTGAAGATGCTATCTTTTTTTCCACTGTGTGGTTTTGACATCTTTGTCAAAAGTCAGGTATCCATACGTATGTTGGTTTATTTCTTGGTCTTCTATTCGATTCCATTATTCACCAGCCTGTTTCTATGCCAGTACCATGCAGTTTTAATTACTGTTGCTGTATAGTACAGACTGAGATCATCGATGGAGGTACCTCCAGACGATCTTTTTATTGTAGAGCAATTCTGGGTTTATTGTTTTAGCAATTCTGGGTTTCTTGTTATTCCATGTGAAGTTGAAAATTTTTTCTTTCAAGTTCTGTATAGAAATGTGTTGGTAACTTGATGAGGATTGCATTGAATCTGTAGATTGCATTTGGTAAGATGGCCATTTTTACTATGTTAATCCTACCAAGCCAAGCCATGAGCATGGGAGATCTTTCCATCTTCTGATAACTTTTTCTATTTCTTTCTTCAGAGACGAAGGTTTTTTGTTTGTTTGTTTGGTTTTTCATACAAGTCATTGACTTGTTTTGTTAGAATTAGAGCAAGGTACTTTATGTCCTTGTGGCTATTGTGAAGGGTGTTGTTTCCCTAATTTCTTTCTCAGCCCATTTGTCTTCTGTTTACAGGAGGGATACTGATTTTTGTTTGTTTGTTTGTTTGTTTTTGTTTTTGTTTTTTTGTTTTTTTAGTTAATTTTGTATCAGGCCATATTGCTAAAGGTATTTATCAACTGTAGGCATTCCCTGGTAGAATTTTCTTTTTTTTGCAGTGACTCATGTATATTCTCATATCATCTGCAAATAGTGACTTCTCACTTTCCAATTTGTATACCATAAGTCTTAGCATCTGCTTTGATGGTCTGCAGGGCAGAACCTTTCAGAAGCCCTCTGTGGCAGATTACTAACTTGTTTCCTGTTTTCTTCTTCTTCTGATGTCCATCCTCTTTGCCTTTCAGGATGGGGATTGAGCATTTTAGTCAGGGTCCTTCCTCTTGATTAGTTTCTTTAGGTGGACAGATTTTAGTAGGTTTATCCTATATTACATGTCTATATGAGTGAGTATATACCATGTGTGTCTTTCTGTTTCTGGGACAGCTCACTCAGGATGATCTTTTCCAATTCCCACGATTTACCAACAAATTTCATGATTTCCTTGTTTTTCATTGCTGAGTAATATTCGATTGGGTAGATGTACCACAATTTCTGTATCCATTCTTCAGTTGAGGGGCATCTGGGTTTTTTTCCAGCTTCTGGCTATTACAAATAAAGCTGCTACAAACATGGTTGAGCAAATGTCCTTATTTTGTACTTGAGCCTCTTTTGGCTATATGCCTAGGAGTGGTATACTTGGATCTTGAGGAAGTGCTATTCCTAGTTGTCTGAGAAAGCACCAGATTGCTTTCCAGAGTGGCTGTACAATTTTACATTTCCACCAGCAGTGGAGGAGGGTTCCCTTTTCTCAACAACCTTTCTAGTATGTGTTGTCACTTGAGTTTTTGGTCTTGGCCATTCTGATGGGTGTAAGGTGATCTCCATTAATTGTGTTATTGCTCTTCAATAAAGACTTCAATAACTATGATCAAGATATGTGAAGAGAGTGGGCAGGCTTGCCTTGTCCCTGATTTCAGTGGGATTGATTTACATTTCTCTCCAGTTTGTATGATGTTGGCTATAGGCTTGTTGTATATTCCGTTTACTAAGTTTAGGTAAGTGCCTTGTATCCCTGATCTCTCCAGGACTTTAAACAAACAAATGTTGGATTTTATCAAATGCTCATCAGTATCTAAGGAGATTATCATGTGTCATTATTTTTTAATTTTTGTTTGTTTATTTGGTGCTTTACGTTAATGGATTTCCACATATTTAACCACCCCTGCATACCTGGAATGAAGCCTACTTGGTAATACTGGATGATATCTTTGATGCGTTCTTGGATTTGGTTTGTGAGTATTTTGTTTCATATTTTTGCATTAAAATTCATAAAGGAGATTGGCCTGAAATTTTCTTTTTCTGTTGGGTCTTTGTGAGGTTCTGTGTTAAGGTGACTGTTGCTTAATAGAATGAGTTTGGTAATGTTCCTTCTGTTTCTATTTTGTGGAATATTTTGAAGAGTATTTGTGTTAGCTCTTCTTTGAAGATCCAGTAGAATTCTGCACTGAAACCATCTGGCCCTGGGCTTTTTATGGATAGGAGACTATTGATGACAGTGTCTATTATTTAGGGGATATAGGATTATATAATTGATTTAACTGTTCTTGACTCAGCTTTGGTAACTGGAATTGATCAAGAAAATTTTCCATGTCATTTAGATTTTCCATTGTTGTGATATATATGCTTTTGAAGTAAAACCTAATGATTGGATTTCCTCATTGTCTGTTGTTATGTCCCCCTTTTCATTTCTGATTTAGTTGATTTGCATGGTGTCTCTCTGCCTTTTAGTTAGTTTGGCTAAGGGTTTGTCTATTTTGTTGATTTTCTCAAAGAACCAGGTCTTGGTTTCACTGATTTTTTGAATTGTTTTATTTGTTTCTAATTGATTGATTTCAGCCCTGATTTTGATTATTCCCAGCCATCTACTCGTCTTGGGTGTGTCTTCTTCTTCTTTTTTTTTCCCAGTAGGGTTTTCAGGTGAGCCATGAAGTTGCTTATATGAGATGTTTCAAATTTCTTCTTGAAGGCACTTAATGCTATGAACTTTCCTCTTAGCACTGCTTTCATGGTATGCCATAAGTTTGGGTATGTTGAGCTTTAATTTTCATTGAATTCTAGAAAGGTTTTAATTTCTTTCTTTATTTCTTCCCTGACCAAACTGTCATTGAGTAGTGTGTTGTTCAGTTGCCATGTGCGTGTAGGCTTTTTGCTATTTCTGTTGTTACTGAGGTCCAGATTTAGTCCATGGTAGTCAGATAGGATACAAGGGATTATTTTAATCTTCTTGTATCTGTTGAGTCTTGCTTTGTGACCAACTATATTTTCTATTTTGGAGAAGGTTCCATGAGGTGCTGAGAAGGTAAATAGTTGTGTGTTTGGGTGAAAGGTTCTATAGGTGCCATTTGATTTATGACCTCTGTTAGAATCATTATTTCTCTGTTTTATTTCTGTTTCATAGACCTGTCCTTTGTTGATAGTGGTATATTGAAGTCTCCCACTATTAATTTGTGGGGATCTATGTGTGGTTTAAATTTTATTAATGTTTTTTTTTTTTCAAATGTGGTGCCCTTGTGTTTGGGGCATAGATGTTCAGGATTGTGATATCTTCCTGGTGGAACTTTCCTTTGATGATTATGAAGTGACTTTCCCCATCTTTTTTGATTAATTTTGGTTGAAAATCTCTTTTATTAGATATTAGAATGGCTACTCCTTCTTGCTTCTCGGGTCCATTTCCTTGGAAAACCATCTTTTAGCCCTTTACTCTCAGGCAATGTCTATCTGTGTGATTTTGGTGTGTTTCTTATATGCAACAGATTGTTGGGTCTTGTTTACACATCCATTCTGTTAGTGTGTATATTTTTATTGGAGATTTGAGTCAATTGATATTGAGAGATTATTGACCAGTGACTGCTAGATCCTTTAATTTTGCAGTTGGCTGTGGTTATATGTTTGTGTGCTTGGTTACTTTTATTTTGTTGTAGTGTGGTTATTTATTTCCTGTGTTTTCTGGAATGTAGTTAGCTTTCCTTGATTGTATTTTTCCTTATAGTATCTTCTGTAATGCTGGATTTGTGTATGGGCATTGCTGAAATTTGTTTTTGTCATTGAAAATCTTGTTTTCTCCGTCTATAAGGACTGAGAGTTTTGCTGGATATAGTAGCCTGTTCTCTTATGGTCTGCATAATATTCGTTCAGGCCCTTCTGGATTTCCTAGTCTCTGTTGCAAAGTCAGGTGTGATTCTGATGGGTTTGAGATTATATGTTTCTTGGCCTTTTTCCCTTGCAACTTTTAGTATTTTTTTCTTTGTTCTGTATACTTACTATTTTGATTATTATGTGATGGAAGGATTTCCTTTTCTGGTCTAATTTATTAGGTGTTCTGTAGGCCTCTTGTATTCTTATAGGCCTCTCCTTTAAATTGGGAAAAGTTTTGTCTATGATTTTGTTGAAAATATTTTCTGGCCATGGAAACGGGAATATTCTTTTTCCTCTATTTCTATTATTCTTAGGTTTTATCTTTTCATGTTGTCTTGGCTTTCTTGTATGGTTTGTGTCAGGAATTTTTTAAATTTATTATTTTCTTTGACAAATACATTGATTTCTTCCATTGAATCTTCCACACCTGAGATTTTTTTCTTCCATCTCTTATAGTCTGTTTGTTATGCTTGCCTCTGTAGTTCCTGTTTTCTTCCTCTCCATGATTTCTTCCATTTGTGTTTTCTTTAACTTTTCCAATTCTGTCTTCAGATCTTGAGCTGTTTTGTTGATTTCCTTCACCTGTCTGACTGTATTTTCTTTCAAATCCTTCACCTGTTTGTTCATTCACAGAAGGAAATAAAAGAAACATTCCTCTGTTTTTTTTATTTCCTTCTGTGCTTTAATTAGTTCCTCTCTGAAGGCCACAAACTCTTTGGCTGCATCTTTCTGTATTTCTTTATGGATGGCCATACTCTTTTTGAGTTTTTCTTCCTCTATTTCTTTATGGATAGCCCTAATCTGTTTGACTTTATCTTCTTCTATTTCTTCACTGATGGCTGTCATCTCTTTGACTTCATCTCCCTCTATTTCTCTTGCATTTTATTAGTTTCCCCTATTATCCTCCTCATAAGCATATACGTAATGTCATCTTCTTAAATTTCAATTATGATAGGGTGTCCAGGGCTATTTGCTCCCGGATAACTGGGTTTTGGAGATACCATATTGCTTTGGGTTTTGTTGGTTGTGCTTTTATGCTGGCCTCTAATGATTTGGCTGTCTCAAGTGTTGTCTGTTAGTTTCTGTTACCTCCTGGAATCCTAGGGTGGGGAGAATCCCCTTGACAGGAAAAGGGTTTTGCCTAAAGAAGCCCTCCTCAGCTTTTTGGGTATGGTCACCTAATGGACGGTGCTTCTCAGGAGTTGCCACAGCTCACCTCAGCCTTCTCAACCTGTTTGGTAGCTGTGGTCATTGGTGGTCATGGGTGTTCTCCTCTCACCAGCAGAAGTCCTGGAGACAGTTGTCCTGCTGCTGGGTTTCTTGCTCTGAATTCAATGAGCTGCTGCTGCTCTTACACTGTGTATGCTGGGCACAGCCCTCTTGAAGAAGCAGGTTACCCTGCGGTTTGGTCAGTTTAGCTATGGAAACAGATTGTGCCTTGGTGCAGTGTCTCAGAATGATCCCTTGGATCCCAGGCTTCCATATGTCTGAGGTTGGAGCTCTGTGCCCCAGTACCCAAATGGTAATCAGTGGAAGGTGAGCGCAGTACTGATGCATGCAGCCAGAGGCTAGAGCCTGGAGTCTTCCAGAACCCAGAAACTTCCAGTGCTGGGTTTCCTAAGGTTAGACACCCACCACCATGTTTCTGCCACCATGAGGTTTCCACCGACAGGGATTCACAGTTCAGTCTGGGAGGGTTAGTAGAGCATGCAGGAGCAGGCAAGTGGCTCTGTGCTGGTGAATGTGTGCCTTCAGGAACACGGGAACATTTCCTAAGAATTTTTTGGGGGAGGGAGGTTCAGCTGAATGCTCTGATGTTGGACCTGATGTTTCCCTCACTGTGGAGGTTCCTCCCAGCCAGATTGGTTTCCAAAGAGGTTGTACAAGTTTACATTCCTACTAGCAATGGAGGAGGGTTATCTTTTCTCCATAATCTCTTGAAAATATGTTGTCATTTATGTTTTTGATCTTAGATATTCTGATGTGTATTAAGCGGGATCTGAGAATCTTTTTGATTTACCTTTTCCTGATGACTAAGGACAATAAACATTTTTTTAAATGCTTCTCTGCCATTCAAGATTCTGCTCTTGAGAATTCTCTGTTTATCTCTCTGCATTATTTGTTTTGTTGGTGTTTAATTTCTTGAGTTCTTTATTTACTTTAAATATTAGCCCTTTTTTCAGATTTAGGATTGATGAAGATCTTTTCCCAATATGTAGGCTGCTATTTTGTTCAATTGACAGTATTCTTTGCCTTACAGAAGCATTTCAACTTACTGAGGCCCCATTTATTAATTTTTGTTCTTAGAGACTGAGCTGTTGGTGCTCTGTTCAGGAAGTTGTTTCCTGTGCCAATGAGTTCAAGGCTGTTCACCACTTCTTCTTCTACTAGACCTAGTGTTTTTGGTTTCATGTTGAGGTCTTTGATCGACTTTATTTGAGTTTTGTGCAGGGCCATTGATATGGATCTATTTACATTTTTCTAGATGCAGACATCCCCAATCCATGTAGCTAAACTTTATTTTCATTTGTATGGTTTGAGCTTTGTTCTCAAAAATAAAGTGCCAGTAGATGTGTGGGTTTATTTCTGCATCTTCAGTTCAATTCCATTGATCAACTAATCTGTTTCCATGCCAGTACTGTGGAGTTTTTAATACTATTTTTCTGTAGTAAGCTTGAAACAAGGGATGGAGATACCGCCAGAAGCTCTTTCATTGTAGAGGATTGTTTTGGCTACTGAGTTTTTTTTTTCCATACAAAGTTGAGAATGGTTCTTTAAAGGTCTTTAAAGAATTTGTGTTGTTATTTTGATGGGAATTGCATTGAATCGGTGGATTGCTTTTGGTAAGAGGTCCATTTTCAGCATGTTATTCCTACTGATCCATAAGCATGGGAGATATTTCCATCTTCTGTTACCTGCTTCAATTTCTTTATTCAAAGACTTGAAGTTCTTATCATACAGGTCTTTCACTTGCTTAGTTAGAATTACACCAAGATACTACATAATATTTGTGGCTGTTGTGAAGGGTGATGTTACCCTAATTTCTTTTCTCAGCCTGTTTGTCATTTGTGTATAGGAGGGTTAATATCAAGAATGTAAAAAGTACTCATAAAACAACAACAAATAATAATAATAAAAATCAAGGTGACCAATGACATGACTAAAAAAAATGGGCTAGCAATCTGAACATAGAGTTCTCAATGGAAGAAATATAAATAACTGAAATGCTTCAAAAAGTCTTCATCATGCATAACTGGGATAAAGCCTCCTTGGTTGTGAAGGATGATATCTTCAATATTTTCTTGGAATCAGTTTACAAGTATTTCAATGAGTAATTTTTCATCAAGACAGCACCTACCACAGATCTGTTCTAAAAGACTCTACTTAACATGGGATCAAAGCAGATGCAGAGACTCATAGCCAAACTTTGGAAAGAGCATAGAGAGTCTTATCAAAAAGGGAGAAGATAGGACACAGAAAGGATAGAAACCCCAGAAGGAGACCAACAAAGCAAAACATTCTGGGCCCGGGGGGGGGGGACTACAGAGACTGATGAATCAACCAAAAATCATGCATGGAGAGGACATAGAACCCCTGCTCAGATGTGGCCCATAGACAAGTCAGTCTCTATGTGGTTTCCCTAGTAAGGGGAAAAGCAGTCACTGACATGAACTCTGTTGCCTGCTACTTGATCACTTCTCCCTGTTTGCATGACCTACTCAGCCAACAAAGGAAGAGGATCCAGACAGTCCTTATGAGACCTGATAAGCTAGGATGAGACAGTTGGGAAAGAGGACTTCCCTTATTAGTGGACTAGGGAGGAAGGATAGGGGAGTAAAAGGAAGGAAGGTTGGAACTAGGAGGAGACAAGGGAAGGGGCTACATCTAGAATACAAAGTGAATAAATTTAAAAAATAATAATAATAGACAAAAGAAAAGTGTTCGTCATCCTTAGCAAAATGTAAATTTAAAAATCTCTGGGATTTCATCTCAATCTAGACACAGTGGCTTAGATAACAAAATAGTTGATGCCCTCCCTTTTCCAAAAAATGCTGGCTACATTGTGGAGAAAAAAAAATTCATTTATCATTGCTGGGAAGGCAAAATTTGGACCCATTCTAAAAATCACTTTTTAGAATCCTGAAAAATTAAAAATAAATCTATCATATGACCAACTGATACTACTCTTTTCTATCTGCCCAAACAAAACTTTATCTCCTGCTCCACAGTTACTTGCTCATCCGTGTTTACTGCTGCCTTTTTCACAACAGCCAAGAAATGAAACTACTGAACCTGAAATATCTTTCATTAGATAAGTGGATAAAGAAAATCTGATATATCTGTGCATGTGTGTATGTATGTGTGTGTGTATACAGGATGCAATACAATTCAGCTTTAAATAAAAAAATGAAATTTTAAAAATAAATGGAACTAGGAAAATGAGATTGAATGAGGATACTCAGGTCCAGAAAGAGAAACCCACATTCTCACTCATTTGTATTTCTGGGTCTAAATCTGTAAAGGTGCAGCTACCACCCCTCATCCAAGAAGCCTTTCTTTACAGCAAATGGAAATGGTCATAGACTATTGCAGCTGGAAACAATGATTATCATCTTATCTCTTTTTCATTATTTTGTTCTGTCAGCCTGGCAAATATTTGCTTTAACAATTTTGAGGCCATTTTCATATCTAAGTAAATTTAAATCATAAGCATTTTAGGAAGAACACCTTCTTAAAGGATCATTAAATGTTCTTTACAAGCTACTAATGCTTTTATGATATAATCTACTTTCTTTGTTGATAGTAACAGCCACAGTAACATTTTTCGTGTAGTATGCACTTTTCCATTTCCTTTAAGTATTTTTGTAATATATGTTAAGTGCATGTCTTATAAACAGTGCAATAATGGGGGCATTTTTGCTTGTTAACAATTGGAATTTTTTCCCAATGACAAAGTATGAAACCTCTTAAATAACTGATCTAAATACAGTTGATTACATTTATTGGTTTGATTTCTTTTGGTTCTGTCCCTTTCATATTTTTGTCCTTTCTCTTGTCTTTTTTTTTTTTTTGCAGTAGCTTTTACCCAGATATTGAACAACATGAAGTTAATAACAACTGAATTACCCACACATATTATCTTCAAAGTTTATATTCCAGTTATTATTTTAGAAGGAAATGATTATTAACAAAGAGAACAATTTCTTACTATTTTCTGAAGGTTAGGGACATTCTAGAACACAACATCATGCGCTGTTTGTTATATTTGTTATTTGATATCTATTGAAATATAGTAATACTTGTTTAAAATATCACTGTACATACCTAGGCCAAGGTGGTGCATGTGTTTAAGACCAGCATTTCTGAGGCAGAGACAGGTGGATCTCGGTGATTTTAAAGTCAATCTGGTGTATAGAGTGATTTTCAGGTCAGCCAGCTCTACACAGAGAAACCCTGTCTCAACCAAATCAAAACAGAATGAAAATAGGAAACAACAACAAACAATTACATTTATATATGTATGCTTTTTTATTGCACACAAAGAATATTGGCAAGTTTTATTTATTCTGCTTTTACCTTCCTTTTAAAGGTCTCAGCCTTTCTTGTCAAGAAACTCCACAGTGATAACTTTGTTGGTTGTTTTTATTATTACACTTTATTCCCTTTGTATCCCCCCATAAGCCCCTCCTTCCTCCTCTCCTAATCCCAACTTCCCTCCCCCTTCTTCACTAATGCCCCTCTCCAAGTCCACTGATAGAAGATGTCCCCCTCTCCTTCCTTCTGATCCTAGTCTATCAGATCTCATCAGGAGTCTCTGCACTGTTATCTTCTGTGGCCTAGTAAGGATGCTCCTCCCTCAGGGGGAGGTGATCAAAGAGCAGGCCAAGCAGATTATGTCAGAGGCAGTCCCTCTTCCCATTACTATGGAACCCACTTGGACACTGAACTGCCATGGGCTACATCTGTGCAGGGGTTCTAGGTTATCTCCATGCATGGTACTTGGTTGGAATATGAGTCTCTGGGAAGAGCTCTGTGTTCAAATTTTTCGGTTCTGTTGCTCTCCTTGTGGAGCTCCTGACCTCTCCATGTTTTATTATTTCCCACTTCTTTCATGAGATTCCATGCACTCTACCCAACAGTTAGCCATAGTCTCAGCATGTGCTGAGATAGTCTGCAGGGCAGAGGCTTTCAGAGGCCCTCTGTGGCAGATTCCTAACTCGTTTCCTGTTTTTTTCTTCTTCTGATGTCCATCCTCTCTCCCTTTCAGGATGGAGATTGAGCATTTTAGTCAGGGTCCTCCCTCTTGATTAGTTTCTTTAGGTGGACAGATTTTAGTAGGTTTATCCTATATTATATAAATACATGTGTGTCTTTCTGTTTCTGGGATAGCTCACTCAAGATGATTCTTTCCAGTTCCCACCATTTACCTACAAATTTCATGATTTCCTTATTTTTCATTGCTGAGTAATACTCCATTGTGTAGATATACCACAATTTCTGCATCCATTCTTCTGTTGAGGGGCATCTGGGCTGTTTCCAGGTTCTGGCCATTAAAAATAAAGCTGCTACAAACATGGTTGAGCAAATGTCCTTATTGTGTAGTTGAGCCTCTTTTGGGTATATGCCTAGGAGTGGTATGGCTGGATCTTGAGGAAGCGCTATTCCTAGTTGTCTGAGAAAGCACCAGATTGATTTCCAGAGTGGTTGTACAAGTTTACATTCCCACCAGCAGTGGAGGAGGGTTCCCCTTTCTCCACAACCTCTCCAGCATGTGTTGTCACTTGAGTTTTGTTTGATCTTGGCCATTCTGATGTGTGCAAGGTGAAATCTCAGGGTCATTTATTTTTATTTTTTTTTTTTACAGCACCAACAATATAGTGGAGCCACACAGAGCCTAGAGGCCAAACTGTATGTGCTGCAAGAGAAGAGATGGAAAGATTACTCAACCACTTCAGAGGATCCCAGCAAATCATGAATGAATCCTAGATAAAGTAGCATTGAGTTATTTGTACTGATGGACCTTGGTTTTGCTTTGTTTCTATTGTTTCTGTGCCTTAGTTCTTTCCTCTTGAAGAAAATATTTAATTTAGTTTTGAGGTTTTTTTTTTAACTTTTTTAAATTTTTTATTAATTACACTTTATTCATTTTGTATCCCCCCATAAGGCCCTCCCTGCTCCCCTCCCAACACCACCCTCCCTCCCCTTTCTGCATGCATGTCCCTTCCCAAGTCTACTGATAGGGGAGGTTCTCCTCTCCTTTCTGATCCCTGATGGCTAATGAGGTTGAGCATTTCTTTAAGTGAGTCTCTGCCATTCAATATTCCTCTATTGAGAATTCTGTTTAGCTCTGTTCCCCATTTTTTAATTAGATTACTTGGTTTGTTGCTTTTCAGCTTCTTGAGTTCTTTATATATACTGGATTTTAGCCCTCTGTCAGATAAAGGGTTGATCAAGATTCTTTCCCAATCTCTAGGCAGTCATTTTCTTTTGATGATGGTGTCCTTTGCTTTACAGAAGCTTTTCAGCTTCATGAGGTCCCATCTATTGATTGTTACTGTTATAGCCTGTGGGTCAGAACAATTTAATTGTCATTAGGTATGACAGTGAGAAAGGTCTTTCATATTTCTTTTCAGATTTTATTGATAGAATGGATAGGTTATTTATGTGATATTTCTTTCTAATTTCTATGCATTCAGTGTGGGTGTGGATGTAAGTTGACCATCTATCCAAAACTACCAGCACATTATTTTATTTTCTCAGTACACTTTTCATGTGCCTCCCTGTGGATTTTGTTTTTTAGCAGTTTTACTCCATATGCCTAGTGAAGTTTTCTTTTTATATTGCAAATTGAGAGGCATAGATCGACTCTAACCGGGCACCTGACCCTTTCTAGTTCTCACTTGTCCAATCTTCATAGTCTTCCATTCTCTCTCTTCTGTATCTTTGGTCATCATTTGCACATATTGAGCTTCCTTATCACTTCCCCAATGTCTTTGTACTCTTCCAATTTACTTCTTTAAAATTGTCATTATGTGTACTTGAGCAAATTTTGGGTATCTGCCTAGGAGTGGTATGGCTGGATCTTAAGGAAGCACTATTCCTAATTGTCTGAGAAAGCACCAGATTGACTTCCAAAGTGGCTTTACCAGTTTACATTCCCACCAGCAATGGAGGTGGATTACCCTTTCTCCACAACCTCTCCAGCATGTGTTGTCACTTGACTTATTCATCTTAGCCATTCTGATGTATGTAAGGGGAAATATCAGCATTGTTTTTATTTGCATTTCCCTGATGGGTAAGGATGTTTAGCATTTCTTTAAGTGTTTCTCTGCCATTCTATATTCCTCTACAGAGAATTCTCTATGTTTGTAGAAGCTTTATTTGTAATAGCCAGAACCTGGAGACATGTCCCTCAATGGAGGAATGGATACAGAAAGTGTGGTATTTTTATACAATGGAATACTACTCAGCAATCAAAAATGAGGAAATCATGAAATTTGCAGGCAAATGGTGGGATCTAGAAAAGATCATTTGAAGTGAGATATCCCAGGAGAAAGACACACATGGTATATACTCACTCACATAATCTTATAAGATATGATAAACATAATGAAATCTATACACCTAAAGAAGATAAACAAGAAAGAGGACCCAGTGTAAGATGATCAATCCTCACTTAAAAAGACAAATGGGAGGTGCATTGGACATAGGAGAAAACAAGTAACAGGACAGAGCCTACACAGAGGGCCCCTGATAGACTCTACCTAGCAGTGTATCAAAGCAGATACTAAGACTCACAACCAAACCTTCAGCAGAGTGCAGGGAACCATATGAAAGAAGGGGGAGTTTGTATGACGTGGAGAGGATAGGAGTTCCACAAGGACCAAATATATCTGGGCACAGGGGTCTTTTTTCAGATTGACACTCCACCAAGGACCATGTATGAATATAACCTAGAACCTCTGCTCAGATGAAGCCCGTAGTAGCCCGGTAACCAATTGGTTTCCCATAGTAAGGGGAAGAGGGACTATTTCTGACAGGAACTCAATGGCAGGCTCTTTGACCTCCCCATTCTCCAAGGGAGGAGCAGTCCTGCTAGGCCACAGAAGAGGACTTTGCAGCCAGTCCTGAAGATACCTGATAAAACAGGGTCAGATGAAAGGGGAGGAGGTCCTCCCCTCAGTGGACTTGGAAAGGGGCAGGGAGGAGATGAGGGAGGGAGGGAGGGTTTAGGGGGGGAATGAGGGAGTAGGATACAGCTGGCATACAGAGTTAATAAAATGTAATAAATAAATAAATAATAAAATTGTCATTATTTACTATGCATTTATCTAGTGTACTATTTTATTTTTATGTTTAGCAAATTGGGCATTCATTTAAATTTCAATTAATTCAAATAGGGCATTAAAATCAAATTCCAATTTCATGGTTGCTAGAATTAGCAGATAAATACCAAGAATTTTCAGTTAAATTTAATTTCTGTAACATAATTTTCATTTTTTTGATCCATCTTGAATGCCTTGACATTTTTCTCATTATTATAATTAAAAAGAACATTAAAACCTGGATTATTGTAACAAATTGATTAAAATATTTATGTAACAAATTTAAATTACATTACTTAATATTCTTGATTTTTATATGTTAAAATATGAAAATTATCCCAAAACAAATGCCTGTAAGCCAACCACCTTCTTTTTGAAAAGAAAAAAAAAAAAGTAATTCCCAGCATTGCTGGACAGTTTTTTCAATGTCTTTCATAATTCCTTCTTCATTTATATTCTAGAGATATGGCACATGTTTAATTTTGTCAAATATATAACTTAAGTAATTTAATTATAAACTATTTATATTATTTCCTATTTCACAGCACCTCATGGCATTCTCCTACAGTATAATTTTAAGCTGTCACTTCTGCACATGAAAAAGAAAAACATCTGATGGTGAAAACAACAAGCTTTCTTCTGAGCAATTTTTCTTGGACCATGAAATGTAGGGAAGCATTATGATTGTAAGATCTTTATAGATTAATTTACTATTCCTTAGTGGCATGTTTCTTCTACAGTTCCCAGATCACAGTTGCTTAGATCAACAGTAAGGTAGCATCATATCTAACACCCTTTTCATTGGTAACGGACCATTCACGAACCCATCTCTGCCATAGACAAAATAAGGGACTGAAGGACATAGACCACAAATCATGGGTGTCATTGTATTTATGTTTCCTGAGAAGTATCATATGCTTATTCATAATTCATTCCTGTTATCTCACGCTTTTCTGGGAACCTTTTTTAAGCCTAAGATATTTCATGGTGCCACCTATTAACTTTCTCTACCTGTTGCCTTATGATCCTGTGGCCCATAGTATTGTCTGCATGACCAGCTCTCCCCAACTCAAGCACAACAGGCTGTCTCCAAGGAAGTATCAATGACTTGAGTAAGGGTTGCCAATATTAGTATCATGACTAAGTAGTGAACAGAATATGAAAATAGAGAAGTAATTTGAAGCTAAATATACTGTTACAATCCCCTGTAGAAAATAAAATTTTACTCGAGAAGAAAAGTTTGGCTAGCTGAATGTCAATCTCTGCCATGTCAATCTCCTTTTCCTTTCATTAACCCTTACTTCTTTGATGTAGTATTTAATGATCTCAACTGAAATGGCACACACTCTAGCCTATTGTTTGTTATTTTTTTTAATGGGAACTGGCTAAGCAATTTTTTGTCTGTTTTATCCTGTAAATCTATTAATGATATTACACTACTTTTAACTTTCTACTTTAGGGCACGTTTTTTTGATAGATCAATAAATGACACTGATATCTTGTGATCCCAGGATTACCTTCATGTCCATATTTCTATTGATGTCATGAGTTGCAGTTCCCTTGATTTCCTTTAATATCTCGAGGCACTTCATTTTATACTTTAAAATATTCTGGTGTATCCCATTGAAACTAATCCAGATGATTTTGCATCCTGGATTAACCTAGTCCACAACTGACAATATAGAAGCCCCAACTACTGTGTTTAACTCAGAATAATTATGTAATTGTGTGGTATAGTTAATAACTAGCAGAGAAAACCTTACAACCAAGTTTTTATGTACTCCACAGTCTGTGTCCTTCACAAATACACTAAGCTGTGTGGGCATGAAGGTTAAGATTCTGGGAAAATGCTAACAGGTACAACAACTATCTCGCTTAAGCTGTGTTCTTCCATGTTCTCTTAAAATACCAGACACAGAAGTTACTATAAACAAAGAAGTGTTGAAAGAATCTTAACCTTATAGAAACGTTAATCCTGTGGATAAGGTGAATATTTCAATCAACGCATATGAATGTTTTTGGCTAAAGACTCCATAAAAGAGTCTTAAATGAAATTGCCCTTTAATCTTACCATTTAGTTGAACACTGAATTATGATTAAAAAAAAAAAGACATAATCTGATAGGTCTGTTCTTTGATCACCTCCCCTTGAGGGGAGAGCAGCCCTACCAGGCCACAGAAGATGACAATGCAGCCATTCCTGATCGGATCTGATAGACTAAGATCAGAAGGAAGGAGAGGAGGGCCTCCCCTATCAGTGGACTTGGGAGGGGCAAGCGAGAAGAAGGGGAAGGGAGGGTGGGGCTGGGAGGGGAGGAGGGAGGGGCTTATGGGGGAGATACAAAGTGAATAAACTGTAATTAATTAAAAAAAAGAAATGTTTTCCTCCACTTTTGAAAGTCATTTAAGGTTCTTAAATTATCTTTTCTTTTTTTTTCCTTTTTTTTAAATTTTTCATCAATTACACTTTATTAATTCTGCATCCCCCCCATAAGTCCCTCCCTCCTCCCCTCCCAATCCCATCCTCCCTCCTCCCTATGGGGTCAGCCACTTTCACCCCAGAGAAGAGCATGTCTGATTGCATGCGGGTTGATGCCTCAGGTCCCGCCTCTGAGAAAAAGGTATCAGGCGGGTCTGATGCTCTTTGGGTGGATGACACCTAAATGAACATCGGTACAAAGTCCCAATTTATTTTTAATATCAGAGATCAGACCTCTACTCTTGCCTGACGCGTCTAAAACAAAAAGGGGGAACTGTAGAGAGCTGCATAATGCAGCGCCTTAAAGATGGAGCTGGTTTCCTCCTTCCACCTTCCCAATGGTGAGTGCTCTCTGTCACAAACAACTCCATATTTGGCTGAGGCTGAAGATCTGGCTTGCTTCCCTATATGTGGACCTATCTGCATTGCCCAGGAGGCACGCTGGGGTTGGCTACCCAGAGGCTATTTAAGCTGTGGGCTGGCTTTCCCCAGGGTCAGAAGATTGTTCAAGATCCTGAATAAACTGCATTGAGAAGAAAACACACACACACACACACACACAAGAAAAAAAAAAAAAAGGAGAGGAAGTCCTCCCCAATCCATGGACTTTGAAAGGGGCAGAGAGAAGCTGAGGGAGGGAGGGTAGGAATGGGAGGGAATAAGGAAGGGGGATACAGCTGGGATACAGAGTTAATAAAATGTAACTAATAATAATAAACAATAAAAAAAAGAAATGGCAATTTTAAAAAAGGAGAAAAAAGAAAAAGAATAAAAGAATTGAAAAGAAAGCAAAACAAAAAACAAACATAAAACAAACAAAAGAAAACGCAAGCTTATATAAGATCAATGATAGGACCAAAAAAATTCAACTACTTGTCGTATTCTAAAATATAGGAGTGTGAGTGTTACAAATTATAAAAACAGGTTAAGTACATGGCTCAGTTATTAATATTTAGGCCCCAGGTTTGATTCCCAGTACTTGCACAGTGCCTTAAAACTATCTGTAAGTCCAGTGTTAAGAGACCCAACACCTTCTTCTGACCTCCAGAGACACTTGACACTCATGTAGTATAAATGTATACATACATGTAACTAAAACTGTCATTTCCATAAAATAGATTAAAAAAAAAACTAGTAAAATACATGGACAGTGAGATGGCTGAAAAGATAATGATGCTTATGGCCCAATCATGCAACTTGAGTTCCTAGAAACTACAAAGTAAAATGTGATGTCCACTACTTTCCTAGATATTTTCTTTAAAACTCCAAATATTTACTGTGACATATATGTGACCCAACATTCATACCCATTTGTGCATCTGCACATGCACCACAAAAAATTAACACATAAATAAATATTATGAAAAGAACAAAATATTGAGAAATAAACTTGATGATCCTTTAAGGGAAGACCTGAGCTGTCAAGAAACCAAAGTCTTCTATGAAGCAAAAGGTCCCTCTTGACTTTGCACAAGCAGGGGAAGAATGTCACAATGAAAGGTTAGAGCTAGAGGTAGCGTGCGTTCCTATTAGACAGATTATTGAATTAATGCAAATTGAAATCTCTGTGAGACCCACATGGGCAAATTTTGATGAATGAATATTTACAAAAAGCAAGAAGCCTTAATTCAAAGAGAAGAGTGAAGGTCAATCTTCTAAAACTTTATACTAAGTAATGAAACTAGAAAAGTAAAAATTAAATGCAGGAAGAAAATCAGAGAACAAGTAGGCAATAACCAATCCCTCTCCGTCCTTTGATAAATTGATTCACGAGGCCATATTTTGAAAACATACTTTAAAAAGTTACCAACCATAACAGCTACACTACATTTCTGGTTCAATATAAACTGAATAGATGTTAAAATACATGAAAACCCTATTCTTTTATCAAAAACAGTACCCTTGCTTTTGCTAAACCAAAAATATGGGTAAAGTGGGACATCAAAAGAATTTGCAAAGTGAAACCTTCAGCTAAGCATTTTTCAGGCATTTGTTGTGGTATTTACTTGGCATTTTAAACATTTTCTTTTGGTGTGACACATCCATTTTGCACATATGGATTACTTTATTATGAACACATAATACAATAGCTAGACAGGCAGTAATATTTCATACAAAAGCATGGGAGTCGATCCAGCCTTTCACACAAATCTATGCTTTTCATATGCACTGATTCCAGTTTCCAGTTATCATGCCTGAGTGTAGTTTTTGTTTGTTTGGAGGAGGGACACCGCCATGCAAAGGCACCACTTTGGAGTCAAAGGACTACCATCAGGAGTTTATTCTCTCCTTCTAGCATGCATGCCCAAGGCTACAAATTCAAATGGACAAAGTTTAAAACAAGCAGTTGTACCTGCTGAGCCACTTGTTGGTTCTCTTTCTATATTTTTCAGACCAAAATAAAAGTGAAAATTACCCTATTTCTTCCAAAGTATGAAAGACTACTTATTCAGCTATTCTTAGAGAAATGCCTATTCATTCATTTAAGTTTCTTAATCAATGGTCTTTAGAATAATATAATCAATGCATAATTTTATTCTCTATGTGCCCCAAATGCCTTTTCATCTTCATAAGTGTTTAGCCTTCCCCGAAATTTGAATTATTCCATAATTATCATTTATAATATTTACTATATGAGTTGAGACTTTGCTTTTATTGTTCCCAATGCTTATAAAAGAAGAATGTGCCAAATATTAGGAATAAGAATAAGGCCAACTGAGGCAATCATCAAACGCATTAACAAAGGCATTTTAACAGTCATTGAAGAAAATGATTCAACTATCAAAAGAATAAGGTCAGGAAATCAGTAAACAGAGCCTACAAGTTTAGCATGAGCAAAACCTACTGGAAAAAATCAAATTCTAGAAACTTCAGGGCAAGACTGAATAGAACTTGCTAGAGCAGCAGTGTCAGACACAAAAGACAGCTCAGTATACTTGAAGGTTCCTTGTGATACAGTATAATACTAACACATAAAGCCCTTATCTTTAAGACAGTGAGAAATTTCATGTAGATCTACGTGAAGCAGATAGAGCATACATAAGATGTATGTTCTTTGCAAATAACCTGAAAATCTCATAAAGCTATTACTATTAGACATAAAAGACTCACCCCTTAATTATCATTATCAATGTGTTGCTAAGCTATTTCTCAGCTCCTACTCCCTTTATTTTTTCCCTGAGAAACATATTCCTTTTTAATAAATGTTATCCCTTCACTTCTTACTATACCTGGGTCTCCGTTCAAATTTTTGTTTCAGGACACCAGCAGCTGGAATCCCACCGGAGGGGCCCACTTAACACTGACATCCACTACTAAAATTACAGAGATCAAAGAAGAAGACCTATAATTCCAAGGAACCAGATCCCATGGTTTGTTCTACGTTTGAAGGGTAAGATTGCATTTGTTATCCTCCTGCTCAAAAGTTCTTATAAAGTTCTAAAGCATCTTGAAATAAAAGCCATGCTTACATGGCCTCCCACCAATCTGTGTCCTATCAACTAATGACATGGAATGCTCCAGAAAATATTGTTTGTTGTTTTCCTCCATGCTAGCATTTTCCTGCAATATTATCTTCTCTCTCCATTCTCTGCTTGAAGATTTTCATTCTATCACCTTCCTTAGGAATATCCTGTTGCCCCCCACCCCACGATGGCTTGTGTCCATTTCACAGTTACAGTCAACATTTCTATCCCGGTGACTACGATGTTTCACCTTAGTCACTTGGTTTTCTTACTTCCCCTCTCACCACATACAATCTTTGAATTTACTGAAAAAGTAAAATTTTCTAAATTGTTTTCCTTTATCTTTAGAGTAATTTTTTTTCCATTTTTAAATTACGATTATTTATTAAAATATATTCACTTTGTATCCTGTATGTAGCCCGAACCTGATCTCCTCTCTTTCACACCCTTCCTCCTTCTATCCTTGCTTTGTCCCTCTCCTAGTCCACTGACAGGGAGGCTATCCTCCCCTACTATTTGACCCTAGTCTATCAGGTCTCATCAGGTCTGTCTGTATTCTATTTCTCTGTACCTAGTAAGACCACAGTTTTGAAAGAAGAGCACTAGTAATACACATCTAATACATAAATAGTAATAAATGAAATACAAAGATAGAGGGGGGTGATATAGTAAAGAGCCAGAAAATCCAACATCAATGCAAAAATGAATGTTCCTTAGTAATTAAAACATCAGGAAATATGTGAAAGTGAAAATATCATCAGAGGTAATTCATTCTTTGGGACAGATTATTTTAAAAAAGATAGATCAGAGGAAAAAATATGAGTTTATTCACTGTATTAAGATTGTGGGGCAAGAGGTAAATCTAAAAACCATCTTGAAGAAATAAGGCTTCATTTGCCTTATGAGTCTAGAGAAACCTGATGTTTTCTAGTGAGTGTGGAACTACAGGGACAAAGCCACATGGTAATAAACAAAGGATGGCTTATAGAATGATTTTTATAATCTAGTGTGCAATGTATAACAGTTAGAACCAAAGTAAATTATGTGTTTCTGAAGAAGGAGGAGAAGAAGAAGAAGAAGAAGAAGAAGAAGAAGAAGAAGAAGAAGAAGAAGAAGAAGAAGAAGAAGAAGACAGAAAAAATCTAAACGGATATAAAAGGAAATGACAAAAATATAGTTGTCAGATTAGTTATATGAGAGAGTGAAATATAAAGAATAATTGACAAAATTGAAAATAAAGATTAAACAGAGAAGTATGACATAAAGCCCAGAATGTTCTCGAAAATTAGATCATCCAAAAGCCTTATGACTTAATCTTTCTCTACTTGTTTCTCCCTGACATGCCCTTATAATAGTTATGCTCTGATTTGACTTTTGAATCCATTACTTCTTTGGATAATAAGATTAAAATAAAATCAACACAAGTACGGGATTAAAAAAAAAAAAAACATTTTGTGTTTCTAGCTCCTTGAAATCAATCTAACTTGCTCCAAGGAAAACCAGACAAATGAGATATATGGCTCTCTACCCAAATTCTGACAGCACCCGTATGAGGTCAGGTCAATGACGAATATTTTGCGTTTGCATCAAACTTTAGGATTGTGACAGTGAGAGCCTAGCACCTCTCTGGATTTCCTTAGTCAGTCAAGGCACTATTTATTCTGCATGGGGTCATTTTTAGAGGTTCTGGATTAGTAGCAATCAGAAGGCTTCCATGCTGTTTTAGATAATCATAACATTGAGCACTTTGTTGGTAGTATTTAAATTTGGTAGTAGGGAGGGAGGCATGGCTGCATCTCAATGATAGAATGCTTGCTGAGGATGCACAAACTCCTGGGTCTGATCCCTAGAACTGATAAACAAACAAACAAACAAACAACAACAACAACAAAGGTTTTAATTTGTCTGTTTTTAGCCACCCAGGTCTGAACATCTGTGAAGTCAGAACAGTGCATGTCTCTAGATGCTATACACTCTCTCAGGAAAATTGCTCAATGAATTTGCATACATTGTGTGTGGTGGTGTATATCTGTAATCCTCACATTTAGGAGATTGAGAGGAAAAAATAATAATTTTGAACACAGCCTTGCATACAGGCTAAGATGCTATATCTACAATAAAAATAAGACCTGGAAAGGAAATATTCACATTGGATACTGTTGTTCATTTACTAACAAGACATCTTTTCTTTAGAAAAACTCTAACCATGAACTTGAGTTTTTAGTAATGCATCATCAATTTATTCTATTCTAAAACTGACAGGAAACAACCTCTGAGTAATTCACTCAACTTGTAATTCCATCTTGTTCTTAGTCAAGCCTTGGCAGTTTGACCTCTCACTGAGAATCCTTTTATAAGAGAACGGCACACACAAATATAGCAAAGTCACTAAAGCAAAATGTTTTAGATGGTGGCATATCTGATTTCAGTCACTAGTATTGTTTTGTTTTTCCTTTTTTAATTAAAATTTTTTATGTTAATTACAGTTTACTCACTTTGTATTCCAGCTGTAGCTCCCTTTCTCATTGCCTCCCAATCCCACCCTCCCTCAATCATCTCCTCCCTGCCCCTCTCCAAGTCCAGTGATAGGAGAAGTCCTCCTCCCCTTCCATCTGACCCTGGCTTCCCAGGTCTCATCAGGACTGGCTGCAATGTCCTCCTCTGTAGCCTAACAAAGATGCTCTCTCGTTGAAGTGTGTGTGTGTGTGTGGGGGGGGGGGACCTGCCACTGAGTTCATGTCAGAGACAGTTCCTTACTAGGGCACCCACTTGGAGACTGAGCTGCCATGGGTTACATATGAGTAGGGGTTTCAGGTTATATCCATGAATGGTCCTAGGTAGGAGTTTAAGTCTCAGAAAGGATCCCTGTGCCCAGATATTTTCGTTCTGTTGCTCTTCCTTGTGGAGCTCTTGTCCTTTCTAGATCTTTCTATTTCCCTCTTCTTTCCTAAGATTCCCTGCACTCTTCCCAAAGTTTGGTTAAGAGTCTCAGCATCTGCTTTGAAACACTGCTGAGTAGAGTCTTTCAGAGGCCTTTTGTGGTAGATTCTTGTCCTGTTTCCTGCTTTCCCCTTCTTCCAAAGTCCATCCCATTTGTCTTTCTGAGTGAGGATTGATCATCTTACCCAGGGAACTCCTTCTTGTTTAGCTTCTTAAGGTGTACATATTTTAGTATGTTTACCCTATCTTATAGGTCTAGTACCCACTTATAAGTGAAAATATACCATGTGTGTCTTTCTGCTTCTGGGACACCTCACCCAGGATGATCTTTTCTAGATCCCACCATTTACCTGCAAATCTCATGATTTCCTTGTTTTTAGTTGCTGAGTGGCATTCCATTGTGTAAATGGATCACAATTTCTGTATCCATTCCTCTGTTGAGGGGCATCTGGGCTGTTTCCAGGTTCTGACTATTAAGAATAAAGCTGCTATGAACATGGTTGAACAAATGTCCTAGTTGTGTACTTGAGCATCTTTTGGATATATGCCAAGGAGTGGTATAGCTGGATCTTGAGGAAGTGCTATGCCTAATTTTATGAGAAAGCTCCAGATTGATTTCCAAATTGGTTGTACAAGTTTACATTCCCACCAGCAGTGGAGGAGGGTTCTCCTATCTCCATATCCTCTCCATGATGTGCTGTCACTTGAGTTTTTTATCTTAGGCATTCTGATGGGTGTAAGATAAAATCTCAGGATTGTTTTGATTTGCATCTCCCTGATAACTAAGGACAGTGAAGGTAACTGTGTTTCTCTGCCATTCTATATTCCACTACAGAGAATTATCTGTTTCTCTCTGTACCCCATTTTTGATTGGATTACTTGATTTGTTGCTTTTTAAATTCTTGCGTTCTTTATACATTCTAGATATTAGACATCTGTCAAATATAGGGTTCTTGAAGTTCCTTTCCCAATCTGTAGGCAGTTGTTTTGTTCTGAGAACAGTGTCTTTTGCTGTACAGAAGATTTTCAGTTTCATGAGGTCCCATTTACTGATTGCTGATCTTAGAGCCTGTGCTATTGGTGATCTGTTCAGGAAGTTGTCTCCTGTGCCAATGAATTTTAGGCTCTTCCCCATTTTTTCCTCTAACTGACTTAGTGTGTCTGGTTTTATGTTGAAATCTTTGATCTACTTGGACTTTAGTTTTGTGCAGGGTGATAAATGTGGATCTACTTGTATTTTAATTCATGTAGACATCCAGTGAGACCAGCACCATTTGTTGATGATCCTGTCTTTTTCCATTGTATGGTTTTGGCATCTTTGTCAAAAATCAAGTATCCGTAGGTATGTGGATTTATTTCTGGGTCTTCTATTTGGTTACATTGATTCACCATTCTGTTTCTATGCCAGTGCCATGCAGTTTTTATAACTATTACTCTGTAGTACAGCTTGAGATCAGGGATGGAGATACCTCCAGATGATCTTTTGTTGTAAAGGATCTTTTTGGCAATTCTGGGTTTTTTGTTTTTCCATATGAAGTTGAGAATTGTTCTTCAAGGTCTGTAAAAAATTGTGTAGGTATTTTGCTGGGAATTGCATTGAGTCTGTAGATTGTTTTTGGCAGAATGGCCATTTTCACTATGTTAATCCTACTGATCTATGAGCACGGGAGATCTTTTCATCTTTGATTTTGCGGAATAGTTTGAAAAGAATTTGAGTTAGCTCTTTGACAGTCTGGTAGAATTCTGCACCGAAACCATCTGGCCCTGGGCTTTTTCTGGAAGAAAAAATTTGGTGACTGCTTCTGTTTCCTTGGGATATACAGGATCGATATGTGATTTCAGCTTTAATAATGTTTCATTTACAAATGTATGTGCTCCTGTGTTTGGGGAATAGATGTTCAGAATTGTGATGTCTTGATGGATTTGTCCATTGATGAGAATGAAATGACTATCTTTTTTGATTAATTTTGGTTAAAAGTCTATTTTATTATATATTAGGATAACTACCCCAGCTTCTTTTCTGGGTCCATTTGCTTGAAAAACATTTTTTCCAGCCCTTTACTCTGACGTAGTGTTTACCTTTGTTGCAGAGGTGGGTTTCTTGGATGCAACAGGTTGTTGGGTCTTGTTTCTGCAACCATTCTATTATTCTGTGTCCTTTTATTGGAGAGCTGAGTCCATTGATGTTGATAGATAATAGTGACATAATGAATGTTAGTTCCTTTTCTTATGGGGTTGGTGGTGGTACTGTGATTCGTTGTTTGTTTTCTTTTAATTTTTTGTTGAAAAGTTATCTGCATCCTGTTTTCTTGGGTGTAGTTGCTTTTGTTGGATTGGAGTTTTTCTGTATTTTCAGTAGGGCTGGGTTGCTCTGTAGATATTGTTGAAATTTAGTTTTGTCATGTACTATTTTGTTTTCTGCATCTATGTTGATTGAAAGCTTTGGTGAATATTGTAGTTTGGGTTGGCATCTGTAGTCTCTTTAAGTCTGTATGACTTCTACCCAGGCCCTTCTGGCTTTCATAATTTCTGATGAGAAGTCTGGTGTGATTCTGATAGCTCTACCTTTATATGTTACTTGGCCTTTTTTCCTTGCTGCTTTTAATACCTTTTTTGTTGTTGTTCTGTAGAATTAGTGTTTTAACTATGATATAACATGAGGAGTTTCTTTTCTGGTCTAGTCTATTTGGTGTTCTGCAGGCCTCCTGTATGTTTATTAACATCTCTTTAAGTTGGGAAAATTTTCTTCTATGATTATCTTCAAATTAATGTCTGGTCCTGGGAGCCTAGAATCTTCTTTTTCATCAATTCCTATTAATTTTAGATTTTTGTCTTTTTCATGGCATCCTTGATTTCTTGGATGTTTTGTGTTTGGATGTTTTCCAATTTTATTTTTTCTTTGAGGGAAGTATCAATTTCTGTATGTATATCTTCATCACCCAAGAGTCTCTCTTCCATCTCTTCTATTGTACTGGTGATGCTTACCTTTGTGGTTCTTGATTTTTTTTCTAAGTTCTCCAGCTCCAGCATTTTTCTTTTTGTGTTTTTATTATTATTATTATTGATTCTAATTCTGTTTTTGTGCCTTGCACCATTTCCTTCATGTGTTTGAATGTAGATTCCTGTCTTTCTGTGATGGGCTCTATTTTTTGTTGTTGTTGTTCGTTTCCTCTCTATATGTCACTAACTGTGACTTCATTTGTGTGGCTATTTCTTTGAGACCTTTCCTCTTTTCCTCTTTAAATGCCTCTAATAATTGAATAAGCATAGCTTTAAAATCATTTTCCCGTGTTTTCAATTGGAGTATCCATTGATTTGGGGATTGCTGATGTCCTGATTTTTGTGGGTTGTGTTCTTACACCAACTTCTGGCCATCTGCTTATCTGTAACCCTCACTGTTTGTTCCTGGAGTTTGTGGTTCAGCCTGGGTCTGTCATTTGCTGGTGTCTGGAGTATTCTTCAGAGAGAGGTCCACTGGTTTAAGAGTGTGCATTGGTGTTTCAGCTGTTCTAAGGGAAAAAAGATTTGCTGACGCAGAAGCACAAATGCAGACAAGCAAGGCTGTGTGTGTGTGTGTGGAAGTGTGCCTTAAAGGACAGGGTGCTACAGAGAGTAGATGCTTGGAATGTGAGGCAAGGGGTACTGGACGCATAGGAGGGGTTGTGGCTGCTCGTGCTGTTTGTGGGAAGTGCAATGAGCAGGTACAGATTCCCTGAATGCCTGTGAAGACTATAGACCACTGAGGTATTCAGCTCTGTCTGGGCTCCAGGAGTTGTTTGCTTGAACTAGACTGGTAGACCAGCAGAAGAGGGGCTTCAGTTTTGAGGATGCTGTCCCAAGAATCCCTATGTTGCCTACAGTGGGTGTGTGCGTGGGAGACATTCTATGTCCGGCTGCTAGCTCAGAGAGACCCTGGATCTGGGGCTCTGCAGGCATGCACTTGAAGTCACACTCACTCTCTAACATGTCTAATCAGAAAGCACAGGGGTTCCCCCTGTTCACTACTCTCAGATTTGGGCCTGCTGGGGGAAATGCAAGTGTAGCGAGCTCAGTGGCACTGCTGTCATAGAACCTATGCTTTTGAAGCAGTCCACTGGAAGTCCAGCCACAGCAACAGAACTGGGAGGCTGATTCAGATGCCTGCTAGGAATTCCTGGGTAGCTCCTACAGTGGTCCAGAGAGCAGGGTGGCCCTTCAGGCCTGGTGGACTTGGGTATCCCTTACCAATGGCTGCCCACCACTGAAAGATTGAGCAGCTTGTACAGTCACTGGCTGGGAGGCCCTGTGGGGCCATACAGCTGTTTCTGGACCCAGGAACCAGGAGGCTGTTACGGGACCTGGGATCTGGAAGGCCGGTACAGCTAGCAGCCACCACTGAGGAACTAGGAGGCCACCTCTGCTGTCTCAGTCCCCAGGCAGGAGGTTCTGTGCTATGAAATGGGTACTGTGGGCCACCTCCTCTGAAGAGGAGGAAGGCCTGACAAGGGGAAGTCAAGGGGATAGAATGTTCACCACAATCAGTCCCCACAGGAGTCCACAGGTCCCTGGATCTAAATGGCCTCAGATCATGTGCTGTCCCCTCTCACCCAGGAAGTCTCAATGTGGATGTTCTGGCCTCAGCTGCCCCTCCACTCACCAACTCTAGAGTTTCAGATCCTCTGCTTCCCAGACATATTGCATGCTGGTGGGTGCCATCTTGGATCAGTCCTAGTCACTAGTTTTGTAACTCACAAGACATGTAAAAAATAAATTCTTAAACTGTCTTAAATACCACTATTATCTCATCTAGAATTGATAATGCAGATACAAGGAAGCTAAAATAAGAAGGATAAGATAACTTTACAACTATGTATAGTTGTAAAGACAGTATTTATGTGCTAAAAGATAACTATATTATTAGGGTAATCAAAGAAAGACTATAGCTTTGTGGATTGTTTCCTCAACCCTCATGGATATGAGAGAAAAATGCCATGATGAATGAAAAAAAACGAAACCGGAAGAAAAATTGACACATGAATCCGATTGTCAAAATTTGCTGAGTAATATTCCATTGTGTAGATGTACCACAATTTCTGTATCCATTCCTCCACTGAGGGGTATCTGGGCTGTTTCCAGCTTCTGGCTACTACAAATAAAGCTGCTATAAACATGCTTGAGCAAATGTCCTTATTGTGTGCTTGAGCCTCTTTTGGATATATGCTTAGGAGTGGTATAGATGGATCTTGAGGAACTGCTATTCCTAGTGTCTGAGGAAGTGCCAGATTGCTTTCCAGAGTGTTTGTACAAATTTACATTTCCACCAGCAGTGAAGGAAGGTTCCCGTTTCTCCACAACCTCTCCATCATGTGTTGTCACTTGAGTTTTTGATCTTAGCCATTCTGATGGGTGTAAGTTGAAATCTTAGGGTCATTTTGATTTGCATTTCCCTTATGACTAAGGACCTTGAACATTTTAAGTGTTTCTCTGCCATTTGATATTTCTCTATTGAGAAATCTCTGTTTATCTCTGTCCCCCATTTTTTTTAAATTGGATTACTTGATTTGTTGCTGTTTAACTTCTTGAGTTCTTTATATATACTGGATATTAGTCCTCTGTCAGATATAGGGTTGGTGAAGATTCTTTCCCAATCTGTAGGCAGGTTTTGTTATGACGACAGTGTCCTTTGCTTTAGTTCTGAGACTGATACTCCAACCAATGACTATGCATGGAGATAATCTAAGACCCCTGCACAGACATAGTCCATGGCAATTCAGTGTCCAAGTGGATTTCAGCAACAGGGACTGTCTCTGACAGGATCGGATTGGCCTGCTCTTTAATTATCTCCCCCTGAGGGGGAAGCAACATTACCAGGCCACAGAAGAAGACAGTGCAGCCACTCCTGATGAGACCTAATTGACTAGGATCAGAAGGAAGGAAAAGAAGACCTCCCCTATCAGTGGACTTGGGAAGGGACATGCATGCAGAGTGTGCAGGAAGAGAGGGATTGGGACAGGAGGAGGGACAGAACCACAGGGGAGATACAAAGTGCATAAACTATAATTAATAAAGAATTTTTAAAAAATTGCTAAGGGTGGTGGAACATTGTAACACCATATGCCTAAATAAAATTTGTCATCATTCTTGAATCTAGAATTCCATGATTAAAATGCTGGTGGGACTTATTTATGCTGAATCTTCTCTACCTATCTTAAAAGCATCTTGTCCTTGTGTCTTTGTACTTATATTTTTATGGTGTGTTTTCTTGTAATGACACCATTCAAATTTGATACATGCAAAAACAATATTTTATTTTACTTTAATTACTTCTTTAGAGGTAGAGTTTAAATATACATAGGAGCTTACCACAGAGGGCCTCTTCAGATACTCTGCCCCACAGGGTATCAAAGCAGATGCTGAGAATCATAGCCAAACTTTGGGCAGAGTGCACAGAATCTTAAAAAAAAGGGGGGGGGGTATAGAAAGACCTGGAGGAGACAGGAGCTCTACAAGGAGAGCAACAGAATCAAAACAATCTGGGCACAGGTGCTGTTTCTGAAACTGATACTCCCACCAAGAACCATTCATGGAGATAACCTAGAATCCCTGCACAGATGTAGCCCATGGCAGCTCAGTCTCCAAGTGGGTGCCCTAGTAATAGGAACAGGGACTGTCTCTGACATGAACTCAGTGACTGGCTCTTTGATCACCTCCCCCTGAGGGGAGAGCAGCCTTACCAGGCCACAGAGGAACACAATCCAGCCAGTCCTGATGAGACCTGATAGGCTAGGGTCAGATGGAAGGGGAGGAGGACCTCCCCTATCAGTGGACTTGAGGAAGGGCATGGTAGGAGATGAGGGAGGTAGGGTGGAATTGGGAGGGGATGAAGGAGGAGCTACAGTTGGGATACAAAGTGAAAAAACTGTAATTACTAAAAATTAATTAATTTAAAAAATAAATATAGCATGAGTCTGGTGGTACTTGGGGTTGGGGACTTCAATATACAAATTTTGGAAAGATCACATTTGGTCCATAATACTGTGTGTTGGACCATTGGTACTGCTCTAATTGATAGCAGAGTTGGGATAATTTATATGAAAGAGAAATAAATTTTCTTAATGTTCTAACAGCTGAATATTCAATGTCAATGAACTGATAAATCTGATATTTTTCTAACAGCTGAATATTCAGTGTCAATGAACTGATAAATCTGATATTTATTCAGCAGCATTTTTTATTCATACTACTTTTAATTGAATCCTCATAAAGCAGAATGAACAATACAAAGACAGAAGAAGGAGAAAAATGACCTCAAAAATTATGTCGTAAGAGCAAACAGGATAGTATCCCCAATTATTTCCCTGACTCTCCTACAGGCTGTGACACTGGGGAGAGTGGATAACCAACCTATAAATTTGGGACTAGTGAAGTGCGAAAGAACTGATTTTGTGTTTTTTTATAAAAGCAAACCTTTTTTTTTATCATATGTAGTTCACTCAACTGAAGATTCGTTTTCTTCTTGAAATTTAAGGATGATTAGCATATAATGCATCATATATATGATATTATGAGATATATATATATATTTGTATATATAACATTTCTTTCATTTTAACAAAAGTCATCTCTAATGTTCCATTTGAAATTTATTTTGACAAAATTTTACATAAATGTTTTAAAAATGTTACCACTCTTTCTGTCCCCATTGAAATGATGTTTCTCTTCTTCTTTGTTATTTCCATCACATTTTAATTATGACCTTTGAAATTGTGTTGTCATTATGCCATTAAAAGAACGTTGGGTCCCTTTGGGCAACCTGTCGGTTGAGTTCTATACAGTTTCCTTCCCTGATTCCATTCCTGTTTCTTACTGCAACCAGAACAAGATGTGTACAGATTATACATCTTACTAGATATGCTGAACTTCAAGAACTTAAACCTAAGTATACTGACATACATACATCTTTAAAATGTATGACTACTGATGGATAACTATTTACCATTCTGGTATAGTTATAATAAAATTGAAATGCAATTCCCAATCTCAGGAGGATAGACTACCCCAATGAGTATTACTTACCGATATTTGTGTATTGATTGATTATGGCTACAAAATGAGAGAGTTTCCAAACCTGTCATATAAATTCAATCAGCTGAAATGCCTCAGGTAACCAGTGTATGCTGGTTTTCAGTTGCAGGGTGTGGGTCAAAAGAAGTGGTTGCTAATATTAATACAGTTCTTTTCTGCCACTTAGAAATTCAATACCCCCCACAGATAGAATGGACTAATAACACCTTATTCATATTGTTCATATTCTCGTGACAATATCTTTTTATTATAATTTATTACAGTTTATTGAATTTGAATCACTGTTGATGCCCCCTCTCTCATCTCCTCCCAATCCCATCCTCCCTCTTTCTTCTCCTTATATGCCCCTCCCCTAGTCCACTGACAGGTGAGTTCTTCCTTTCTATTTAACCCTAGCCTATCACATTTTATCAGGACTGGTTGTACCATCTTCCTCTGTGACCTAGCAAGGCTGCAACCTCCTGGGGGAGGTAATCAGACAACCTGTTATTGAGTTCATGCCAGAGATAGCCCCTGCTCCCCTTACTAGGAAACTCAATTGGAGACTGAGTCTATGGGCTACATCTGAGCTGGGATTTTTGGTCCTCTCCATGCATTGTCCTTGACTGAAGTGTCAAGGCCACCAGGAGCTCCATTTTTTTTTCCTCTATTGGTCTCCTTTTACAGGTCCTGTATCCTTCAGATCTTTGTATCTCCCCCTTTCTTGACATCACCTGAACCCGTTTGGCTCTGAGTCTCAGCCTCTGCTTTGATACCTGGATCATCAGAGTTTTTCAGAGGCCATCTGTGGTAGGCTCCTGTTCTGTTTCCTGTCTTCTCCCAGAAGCAGAAAGACACACTTGCTATATACTCACTCACAATTGTATATTAGCTATATAATATAGGATAAACATACTAAAATCTGTACTCCTAAAGAAGCTAAGCAACAAGGAAGATCCTAGGGAAGATGCTCAATTCTCATTCAGAAGGACAAATGCAATAGACATCTGAATCAGGACAATATCTTTTGATGCATGGACAATAAGTATTCCAGTGTATATAACTTGTTCTATATAATAATAGAACTTTTGGAGTGGATTTTTTTTTGCTAAATAAAATTATATGTGAATCAACTTTGTACCTTGAGAATGTAGCTTGAGAAAAGTCTTGACAAATTTAAAAAATCGGTAGATGTTTTTTACTGCTGAATAGTTGCTTCTGATAACAGATTGCTTAGTGTATTACTTTTACTGAGAAATCAGCCATAACAATTACTTTACTAACATTAGAGGAAAATAATTAAACTTGTTTTCTATTCAGCTTTCCTTACAGAGAAATTAATTTCTATTAATTGAAATTATACATAAAAATAAACTATTAATAATTTTTTTTCTTTTTTTTGTCCTGGATTAGGATGAATCTTATTAGGCAAAACCCAATTCTAAGTTGCCTAAAGCGACATAAATTCACAAACTATATAGCTATGTATAATGTGTGTGCCTACAGAAACTTTCCTTCATAAAAAAGCATCAACATCAGATTAGATAATAAATTTGTAATTATTTTTAAATTTAGACTACATTTGAAGCTTAGGAAAATAATTTTCTTTTGAAAACTTATTTTCAAATATATGCAAAGAGGTAGGTAACAAAAATAAAAGAAGAAAAAATAATGAGGAAACACAATATTTTCAAAATTCAGTTAGAATATATTAACCTTTTCTTTTTTAAGATATATTTTATTTGTACTTTTATTAATTAGAGTTTATTCACTTTGTATCCCCCCTGTAGCTTCCTGCCTCTTTCCAGCCAATCTCATGCTCTCTCCCTCTTCTCCACTATTGCCCCTCCCTGAGTCCACTGATATCAGAGGTCCTCCTCTCTTTCCCTCTGACCCTAGTCTATCAGGTCTCATAAGGACTGGCTGCATTGTCTTCCTCTGTGGCCTGATAAGGCTGCTCCCCCCCCCCCTCAGGCGGAGGTGATCAAAGAGCCAGCCACTGAGTTCATTCCAGGGACAGTCCCTGTTCCAATTACTAGGGCACCCACTTGGAGATTGAGCTGCCCTGGGCTACATCTGTGCAAGGGTTCTAGGTTATCTCCATGCATTATTCTTGGTGGGAGTATCAGTCTCAGAAAACATTCCTGTGTCCAGAGTTTTTGGTTCTGTTGCTCTCCTTGTGGAGCTCCTGTCCCCTCCAGGTATTTCTCCCCCTTCTTTCATAAGATTCCCTGCACTCTGCCCAAAGTTTGGCTATGATTCTCAGCATCTCCTTTAATACCCTGCTGGGTAGAATATTTCAGAGGCCCTCTGTGGTAGGCTTATGTCCTGTTCCCTGTTTTTTTCTTTTCTAATGTATACAATACACAACATATTATGCTTTAGATAGTTGCATTTTTGATAGCTTACAATATATATTCATTAATTACTTATTGTTATAACAAAAATGTCACTGTACAAAAGCAGCTTAAGAAGAATGGTTTAATTTATCTCAGAATTCAGGGCTACAGTTCATTAAGGTGGAAAAGTGAAGGCAGCAGGTATTGGAGACAGCTAGTCACAGTGCATGCACAATCAAGAAAGGAAGAACAATTAATGTTTGCCTTTTCCTTTTTTCATTTAGGTCATGATCTCAACCGATAGAATGATGCCATATAGACACGCACAACATGTGTATATATATATATATATATATAGAGAGAGAGAGAGAGAGAGAGAGAGAGAGAGAGAGAGGGCCTTCCTAACTCTACTAATGTAGATATGTAGATAATGTCATACAAACATTACAAGAGGCTCTTCTCACAGGCAATACTAGATGCTTTCAAGGTGATAACTAGACAAAGAAACAAATTGTTTTAAATGTAAAGAAATTCAAGGTATATTTATATGAAAAAAAGCATACATTCATTTCAGAAAAGTATTTCCAGTGATTTTTTATAGGTAAATAGGAGTATCACGTGTCCACTGCATGACTCTCTTCAGTACATGATTAAGATAACAGTTTTATTATAATTAAGAAAAGTTTAGAACATCAACCTAGAAGAACAGAAATGTTGAAATAGTGTGTTTGGATTTGTTTTCACAAAAAGCTTTATCTTCTCTCTTTTATTTTTCAAAAATACTTCATGAGTGAACAATAGATAGGAAATGAATTGTATTGCTTTTATAACTTTTCATATTAAGTAGGAATAAAATCTCATATAGAAGAAAAAAGACCTTGACCCTGAGAGATAATTCTTCTTTGTTCCCAGGCATTTATAAAGGTAAAGCATCACTCCAAACACATCACCATTCAAATTATATAACCAAACCCACACATTCTTAGCAGAATAAAATATATTTACTTTGACCACCTTAAAGTGAGTGAGAGCCGGAATGATGGATGTGAGTTCTCATTCATCATCTCCTTAAAATACAGGCATTAATCAAGATAATACTGTGTCTCCTGTAGCAAAATAAAAAAAATATGGATTTAAAACCATAAGGAAAGAAATTAAAGGGAGAACATGTTTTCTTGAGATTCTCTGTATTCAAAATCAAAACACTCCCCTGCCACAGTACCTCTTATATTTCTAACCCAACATTTCCATTTGTATAACCAGATCTACACTTAAGGTAAAATATTAGCTCACTGTGGGATGGTGTTTAAGAGCTCTATGATATATCTCAGATCAATGGACTTTCTAAGATTGAAAAGCAAATCGTATCACCTTCCTTTGGGAATAACTTCACCCTAGGTACTGACTTACTTGTGCCACCTGTAACAAATACCTCAAAGACTTGCTTCACAATAACAAGGGGTTAAGGCTCTTAATCTAACCTAACCATATGAATAATATTCGAAATAGCATGTGTATTTTTCACACCTACATGCCCATCTACATATGAACTTTATGGTTGCTACTAATTTAGAGAAGTTGTTCACTGCAAATCAAAAGAATAAACGGTAAATTCCACTGTCTGTCCCTGTCTCTGGCCCCTTAGTTGAATTGTATGTAGCAATAAGTTATTTATTTACGGCATGAAGTCATGACAGTCTACTTCTTCTTGTCTTGTAACATAATCAGAGCTTAGACTCTGCTCTTGCTCATGTTCCTGAAAGTTACTAGCTCAGAACTATCATCTCTGAAAACAGAATCCAGACATCAGTCTGGAGACATTTCTGTTTTACATAACAAATGATGTTTTGTTCAGGAAATGCTCTTTTGTCGGGATGATTATTCAATAATCTGTTATGATACTCTTTATTTGTTATTTCTGTTAAAAATATCTTATTGTAAAAGTAGTTATTTATGATGAGTTCTCAGTGATATATTTCTTCCACTTGTTACTACATTAGGATGAAAGAAATGCTTACTAATCATTAGAAGGTATTTTTCTTATTTATCTTTATTTTGGAATGGTTAACTCTTATTCACATAACAATACCTTTTTGTGTTTTAGTCATCATTTACAGTGAGCAACATTTCAACCAGGCTAAGCAATTATCCATTGCATCAACTACTCTTCTGCTTCAGTCTGGAAAGCATTTCAAGTTTACTGACTTAGCAACGT
Source organism: Rhombomys opimus (assembly GCA_010120015.1). Taxonomy (NCBI): domain Eukaryota; kingdom Metazoa; phylum Chordata; class Mammalia; order Rodentia; family Muridae; genus Rhombomys; species Rhombomys opimus. The sequence continues at coordinate 1,205,503 of REGO01000388.1, read as the reverse complement.
TTAACTCCACATTTTCATTAATTACAGTCACAGGTATGCAATTACTGTGAAAAAAAATTCATTTTAAAGTTGAAATTTCTTGGTATCACTGAGCGAAGAGGACTTAATCCCATGTCATTCTCTAGCCTCTAGAAACTATCCTTCTACTTTGTTACTGTGATTTGAACAATTAGATTTTTATAATTTGAATCTCACTCTTTCTAATTTTTTCCGTATCTATCTTATTTACAATTCCTTCAATTTCACTCAACTTGTCACGATATAACCTTTCTTTGTATGCATAAAAAACATTCCATTGGAAGATGTAGCATGTTTTTATCCACTCTCTGGTGGACATTTAGCTTGAGTTTACATGACTACTGCATATAGTGCTGAAATGAGCAAAGTGGTCCCATAAATACACTAGTTATACTGACTTGAAATCCTCTGACTGTGTACTGACAGGTGGCATGTCTACACTAATCATATGTCAGCTGTGTTGCAGCTGTTTTTCTAGACTCTCCATTGAGTTTTCCATGATGGCATTACAACTTATACCCACATTCGTGGTGCACAGAGGAAGCTATTTTCCCATATTACCTTCAGCATTTCTTACCTTGTATATTTAGAGAAGAGAAGGTAATACCACACTGTGGCTTTGATGTGTAATCCCACGATGATTATGAACGCTGAACATTTTTGTCAATTGCATATTGGGTCTTCTTTGATAAATATTTATTAAATATTCCTATAATATTATTAGCTTATTTGCTTTCCTTTAGATCTATAATAATCAATGTAATATGGCACAGGCACATAGAGAAATGGGATAGAATAGAAAACCCAGAGAACCTAAACATTTATAGTCAATTGGTTCATATATGACATAAAAGATCCAGTTTCATTTTCTGCATACAAAAATCCAGTTCCCTAAAACATTATTAAGAATAAAAACTGTTTCCACTATGCATTACTGCCATAATTATTGAAAATCCATAAACAAAACAATAAATAAAAAACAGTTCTAAAATGAGGCTGCCATTATGGGTCCACAGGTAAAGGTATTTGCTGCTATGCCTGAAAATCTGAGTTTCATATCCACAAACTAAGGATGTGGTTGACTCTCATAGTTGTTGCCTGACTTCCAAATGCACACCATGGCATGTACCTGCATACATGCAAAATAAAAATAAGTAAAACTTAAAATGCTAAAACTACCAGAAGAATTGGCAATGCTATTCAAAATTGGGCTGAACCTTTTTCCTATTCACCTCAAGTATACAGCTGACATAAGCAAACATAGACAAGTAGAATTGTATCAGATTAAGAAGTTTCTGCATAGCAAACTATAGAATCAAAAATGGAAGGGGAAGTCTACAGACTAGGAAAAATACTTGAAAAACGTACATGTGGTAAGAGGTAAACATTTCAAACTATAAAACACATAGATTAAAAGTGCCAAGTTATGAGTCTTAGTATCTACTTTGGGACACTGCTAGGTAGAGTCTTTCAGATGCCTTTTGCAGTAGATTCCTGTCATACATTCAATGTACATCCCATTTGTCTTTCTAAGTGAGGATTGATCATCTTCGCCCTTGTCTACTTTCTTGATTATCTTCTTTAGGTGTGTAGATTTCAACTAAGACTCATAACCAAACCTTTGGCAGAGTGCAGGGAATCATATGAAAGAAGGGGAGTTTGATGTGGAAAGGATAGGAACTACACAAGGACCAAACATATCTGGGTACAGGGTCTTTTCTGAGATGGACACTCAACCAAAGACCATGAGTGGATAAAACCTAGAACCTCTGCTCGGATGTGACCTGTGATAGCTCAGTAATCAATTGGTCTCCTATAGTCAGGGGAACAAGGACTATTTCTAACAGGAACTCAATGGCTGGCTCTTTGACCTCCCCACCCCACAAGGAAGGAGCAGTACTGTTAGGCCACAGAGAAGGACTTTGCAGCCAGTCCTGAAAATACCTGACAAAACGGAGTCATATGAAAGGGAAGGAGGTCCTCCCTTATCAGTGAACTTGGAAAGGGGCAGGGAAGAGATGAGGGAGGGAGGGTGGGACTGGGGAGGGAATGAGGGAGTGGGATACAGCTGGGATACAGAATTTAACAAAATGTAACTAATAAGAAAAATAAAATTAAAAAAAGTGCCAAGTATTTTTTTATACTAAATTTTTATTTTTATGTTAATTACAGTTTATTTACTTTGCATCCCAGCTGTAGCCCCCTCTCTCATTCCTTCCCAATCCCACCCTCCCTCATCTCCTCCCTGCCTCTCTCTAAGTCCACTGATTGGGGAGGTCCTCCTCCCCTTCTACCTGACCTTAGCTTATCAGGTCTCATTAGGACTGGCTGCAATTTCTTCCTCTGTGGCCTAACAAGGCTGTTCTTCCTTCGGGGGATGTGGGGGGTGTCAAAGAGCCAGCCACTGAGTTCATGTCAGAGACAGTTCCTGTTCCCCTTACTAGGAAACCCACTTGGAAACTGAGCTGTCATGGGCTATGTTCGAGCAGACGTTTTAGGTTATATCTTTGCATGGTCTTCAGTTAGAGAATAAGTCTCAGAAAAGGCCCCTGTACCAGGAGCTCCACAAGGTCCAAGGATTTTACTTTAATAAAAGATAGTAGTAGTAGCAGTAGTAGCAGTGGTAAAGTTCCAATATTTTTACTCTTTAACTTGAACATCCAGTAACTATATAATTGACTTTTCTGTAATGACCTGAATTTGTCTCCCACCTGAACAACTATGTAATTGTAGGTGATGTGCTTAGCCTACCTGATTTAAATAGGAGAGTCTTTTAATTGCAGTCTCCAGAAATCCAATATTAATTACCTTAAAAGGGGAAAACAAATAATGGGTTACATGACAAGAGCACAAAATGGCAGAGTGAAAACAGATTTCAGAATGACATGTCCATTTGTTTCCCATCTTTATATTAAATGCAGTCTCTTCTAATTGAGATATATTTTCTAAAGGCAGCAGAAATACTCCCTCAATCTCTTAAGGTGGTCAAGTACAAAAAAAAATCAGCCAAATACTAGGTAAAACCTTCCAACACCAACTCAGTTCTATGAGAATATCTTTAATATGAATTAGCAATGAACAAATATCCACCCACTGAGCCAGCCCTTCAGTCTCTTAGACACAAAACCAACACAAAGGTATATTTAATAAAAATAGGGAGTATAAAATTGCTAAATCCTTTCGATTAAGAATGGGATTAATGTTTTGTTTATTACTAAAAAATATTGGCAATTATGCTATATAGTAACAAGTTTGGGTGACATATGTTTTTCTCATTACACACAAGAAATATAATAAAATATGAAATTATATAATACATAATTGAATATGCCCTGTATTTCAATTTTGATAGATTCCTACATTTCCTTTCTTCTCAAGAGTTTTGAGTTTGGATATCATTATTTATCCAGCTTAGTACTGGACACTGTGGCACAGAAGAATCAAGATTCTTGTTCCTGTCATATAAACCAGTTAAAGTTTTCATTTGTGTTTGAACTCTGCTCAATCTGAATATACAAGTTTTGCTCCTAACTACCATAAAATATTCAGAAAGGACTTATATGTCAAAAGCACCAGGACTGGCACATCTGTGCAATGTTGCAACATCCTTTCTCCAAACCCATTTTGACTACCTCTCAATTCAGACCAGTCTTGCTCCAGGGTAGGTAATTAGGAGTTATAGCTTCAAGGGAATTCCTGCTAGGTCACCAGCTGGATTTCCACGTGTTAACAAAGATAATGTGAAATGTAAATACACAACATAATTAGGCAAAATTGGGTATTTAAATTAGGAGCAAAAGGCCCAATTTGCTGTGAATATACACAATGACAACCAATTACCCATGCGGAATTTGCTGACACTATTATTTCCCAGCATATCAGACACATGCCATTGCTTATAAAATTGTCTGTTTTGTTAATTTTTTAAGCTGCCATTTCTGTTTAAATCAACCATAAATAGCATTGCTATGGTGCTTACAACCTCAGAATGTCCCTTCTGGGCCTGAGCTTCCTGAGTATCCTATCCCTAATTTCACTTCATTATTGTTGTTGTTTTTCTTACTGCCAGAACCCGTGCCCAGTTAAATGACTGCATGCTCACAATATGTTTAGTAGAGCTTTATCAATTAAGTCTGCTAGCTCATCAGCTCCGTATTTGAAAAGTCTTAAGACAACTGTGAGATATTTGGAAACATTTTCCAAAACTTGTCACCAGCATTGATATTCAAACTGACATCCAGAAAGCAGGCTAGACACACAAGGTGCATTTAATTCCGAATTCTTTTGGTTCCACCTTCGACACAAAGGGCACTTGGGGAACTATCGATTTGAAAACACTTCATTTCTGTCCCTTATTCTTTCTCTGTTTTCTTATACTGTCAACAGATTTTACTACCCATAATTAATATGCATCACTCTTCTTGCAGTTAGAGTTTATGACATACCTCTCCGCCTGTAAAGTTTTACAAGATATAGCACAGAGAAAACCTTTGAAGTTTTGTTATCCAATCAGGTTTACAGATAAGAAAATTGAAAATCTCAGAGGTTAGAGAACTACACAAGGTCAGCTGTTTATTTAATGGGAGAAGAGAGACTCTTTCTAAAGCTATCTGATTCAAAAGTTAGAGACCAAACCCTTTGGTAAAGTTTGCAAAGAAAATCTTCAGGTATCATACACAGTTAATGTACTGATTTGGATGCCAAGGCACTCAACATTCTTATCTTTTTCAAGCTTTTATGAACAGAACAAATTATAGACATAGGTTACCTGTTTGCCAAACCATGATATTACTGTGATAAAACTCACTGCATCTATGAGTTAATATACAAATAACTAAAAAATTCTAGAAAAAAATATATTTCAGGTTTTCAAGGTGCTAGCTCATTATTGGTACAAGTTTAAACAAATCAAACCCAGCTCCTTTTCTCTACTTGGTCTCACCTTTCCAGTATCTAATAATCATTATTTTGACTTTAGGCTAAACTTTCTCAGTTCTCCCATTTTGAGTCAATAAATGCTACTCATCTCTAGCCATTCATTAAATCAAATTCTTTAAGATTAATATATATAATTATATATCACATGTGTGTGTAAGCTTACTGAAGTTAAAAAACAAGATGAGTTTATGATTGTTGTAAACTAAATATGAATCCTTTGATGGTTCAACATTGTTTTCTGTGTATGCTTTTGTCAGTAATTTAGTAATCACAAACCTCTAGCATGGCGACCATGCTTTTAGTCAGTCTTTTCATACTGATTACTGCCTGTATGTGATTTGCCTTGAATGGCATGAAAGTACAAAAACAAAAACAAAAAATAAATAAATAAATAAGTGGACCCATATGCATTTGACAAAGTTGCTTACTTTGCCTTTTTCATCCAATAACTGAGTTAAATATTCAACCAAGAGGCAAAATATTACCTTAACATTATGTAGTATGAATAGCATGCATGCCAGTGTGACAGATATAAGAAAAAATATATTTGTGTTCTCTGCTTCCAGATTTTCATTATGAAATTACCAAAACATTGCACTTCAAATAAACGAGGACATAAGCATAACATCTCAACTGCAGGTACAAAACACAGTGTGTTCTGCTAAACTACCATCTTAATTTGATTTTGTAATTAAAGGTGAAGAACTGTAAGCTTCTCCTGAAGGGTGTAGCCTTGCCAGGCCACAGAGGAAGATGATGCAGCCAGCCTTGATGAGACCTGATAAGCTAGGGTCAGGTAGAAGGGAAGAAGGTACTCCCCTTTGAGGGGATTAGGAAAAGGACATAGGGAGAGAAGAGGCACGGTGGATGGGACTGGGAGGAGACAAGGGAGGGGACTTCAGCAGGGATACAAAATGAATAAACTGTAATACATAAATATATAAATAAAATTAAATTTAAAATAAAGAACTGTAACAACAAGAATGAAACATGGTGGTGACCAGTTTACACAGTATCTGAGGGGCAGAGGATCCCACACTCTGAAACTGGTGACTGGACAGGTTGCTGGATACAGAGCATCAACTTTGGGGCTTCCCAGACTAGAGAGGACATCCCATGAGTTGGGGCCAATCGGATCCTGGCCCACTGTGGCCATCTCCAGGATCTAAGAGTTGATAACTTGTGCCTCCAGCACTTTCTGCATATGCCAGGAAGTGCAGAGCTCCAGGCTCAGAGACCCTCCTCTTTAGTAGCCAGACAATGACTCCCTCCTGCCCTTTGAGGTCAGCAACAGGATTACAGGGACAACTTTCCCACCATCCAAGCCATGGTTTTGCTGATCACCACATGGATACCAGACAAACAATAGAAGCACACTGGTCATCGATCTAAGACGGCACAGCCCAGAGGAATCTAATCAGCAAAAGCAGTCTGGCAGGCCTGTAAGCCACAACCCCGCTCCTCTATGAGACACCCCACAAATTCCCAGCCATACCAAGCCCATTAAGGCACCTGTGCAAGTGCACCGCATTCATACATCAACCTGTACCTGCACCCTGCCTTTCAAGGCATCTGAAAAAGCCTGTCTCCTGACCTTCCACTCACACTTCCAAGCATGTGGACATCCACATGCACTCCCATGCACATGCACCTGTGCCCTTCCCTTCAAGGCACTTGCCCCAGCTCCCTAACCATGCCCCTCAACTCTGCCTGCACCTTCCCTTCCATAGCTGCATCCAAATCGACAGCACCCATTCTTGAGGCCCTGGATATAGTTCATCTTGAAGACTACTCCAGATTCCAGTGACAGGCAGAGAGGCCTGAACAGATAGTCAAGGCTATGGACAACCAGATGGCTAGAGAACAGCTTAAGAAAAAAAGCAACAAAAACCAGGACATGATGGCTTCACCAGAAACCCCATAAATCAATAGATATTCTAATGCAGATGAAACAGGAAAGTTATCTTAAATCTATGATTCTGCAGCTAGTAGAGGCACATAAAGAAGAAAGGAACAAATCTCTCAGGCAAATACAACCAAACAAATATAGGCCATCATGGACAGACAGGAATGTACAATAAAATAGGTGAAGGAAATGAATAAAATCATTCAAGACATGAAAACAGAATTCAAATCAATAAAGAAAACACAACCCAAGAAAATCCTGAAAATGGAAAACTTAGACAAGAGATCAGAAACCAGAAAGGTAAGCATCAACAACGGAATACAAGAGATGGAGGAGAAGATCTCAGGCACTGAAGATTCAATTTAAGAAACTGATACATCTATCAAAGAAAACATAAGCACAAAAAAGTTCCAGACACAAAACATCCAAGAATTCAAGAACAGCACGAAAAAAATGAAACCTAAGAATAATTGGAATAGACTAAAAAGAATACTCTAGGATCCAAAGTCCAGAAAATGTTTTCTTTTTTTTCCTGCATGCTTTTCTGTTTTATTTTGTCTTTATTTGTTTATTTTTATTATTAGTTACATTTTATTAACTCTGTATCCCAGCTGTATTCCACTCCCTCATTCCCTCCTAATCTCACCCTTCTTCTCTCCCTTATCGCCTCACTGCCCCTTTCCAAGTCCACTGATAGGGGAGAACCTCCTCCCCTTTCATCTGACCCCGTTTTATCAGGTATCTTCAGGACTGGCTACAAAGTCCTCCTCTATAGCCTAGTAGGGCTGCTCCTCCCTTGGGGGGGGGGAGTTCAAAGAGCCCAGGATTGATTTTTATGTCAGAAATAGTCCCTGTTCCCCTTACTATGGGAAACCACTTGGTTACTGAGCTACCACGGGCTACATCCAAGCAGAGGTTCCAGGTTATATCCAAACATGGTCCTTGGTTGGAGAAAAAGTCTCATATAAGACCTCTGTGTCCTGATATTTTTGGTCCTTTTGGAGCTCCTATCTTCTTCAGGTCATATTAAAGAAGGGGGAATTAATATTACCTGGACAGAAAATGTTTTCAAGAAAATCATAGAAGAAAATTTCCCCAACCTATAGAAGGAGATACCCTTCAACATACAAGAGACTTTTAAAACACTAAATACACTAGACCAGAAAAAAATATTCCTCCTGCACCGTAATAGTCAAAACACTAAATCTACAGAACAAAGAAAAAAATATTAAAAGTAGCAAGAGAAAAAGGCAAAGGGACAGATAAAGGCAGACCTATCAGAATCACACCAGACTTCTCAAAAAAGAATATGAAAGCCAGAAGGGCCTGGGCAGAGTTAATACAAATATGAAAAGACCACAGATGCCAACCCAGAATACTCTACCCAGCAAATAGATGGAGTAAACCAGCAACATAGATGGAGTAAACAAAATATTCCATGGTAAAGCTAAATTTAAACAAAATATGCACAGCAACTCAGATCTACAGATGATAATAGAAGGAAAACTCCAATCAAAGGAGATCAACCACACCCAAGAAAACACAAGATAAAGATAACTCCACAACAAAATATCAAAAGAAAACAGCACATAAACATACTATCTCCACCAACTTCACAGTAAAAGGCTCTAACATTCATTGCACACTAGTATCTATCAACAACAAAGGACTCAACCCTACAAAATAAAGACACAGATTATTTGCAAACAAAAAAAAAAAAAAGAAAGAAAAAAGAAAAAGAAACACATCTCAGCAACAAAGATAGATACTAACTCAGAGTAAAGGACTGGAAAAAGTCTTTCCAAGCAAACAGACCCAAACCAAAAAGCAAGCTGGGGTAGCCATCCTAATATCTAATAAAAGAGACTTTCAACGAAAATTAATCAAAAGAGATCTGAAGGGACATTTCATTCTTTTCAAAGGAAAAGTCCACCAGGAGGACATAACTATCCTGAACATTCCTAAAAGAAGCATTATTAAAGCTTAAATCACACATCAATGCCAAAACATTAATACTGGAAGATTTCAACAACACACTCTCACCAAAGGACAGATTATTGAGACAGAAGCTAAATAAAGAAATAGTAGGACTTACAGAGGTCTTAAATCAAATGGACCTAATAGATTTCTACAGATCTTTTCATCCAAAAACAAAAGAATATACCTTCTTCTCAGCACCTCACAGAACCTTCTTCAAAATAGACCATATAGTCAAACACAAAGCAAGCCTCAACAGATACAAGAAGACTGAAATAATCCCTTGTATCATATCAGACCAGCATAGTCTAAAACTAGACCTTAACAATAATAAAAAAGCTAAACAACCCACACATACATGGCAATGAAACAACTGTCTATTCAACAACAGATGGGTCAGAAAAAAATAAAGAAACAAATTAAAGACTCCCTATAATTCAATGAAAATGAAGGTACAGCATACCAAAACTTATGGGACATAATTAAAGTAGTGCTGAGAGGACAGTTCATAGCACTAAGAGCCTTCATAAATAAATTCAAGAAATCTCATTCAAGCAACTTAACTGTACTCCTGAAGGCCCAAGAAAATGCAGAAGTGACACACCCAACAGGACTAGAAAGCTAGAAATAATCAAACTCAGGGTTGACATCAATGAACTAGGAATGAAGCAAAGAATTCAAAGAATCAATGAAACCAAGAGCTGGTTCTTTGAGAAAATCAACAAGATAGACAAACATTTAGCAAAAATAACTAAAATGCAGAGAGACACTATCCAAATCAACAAAATCAGAAATGAAAAGGGGGACAAAAGGACAGATACTGAAGAAATCCTAACAATCATTAGGTCCTACTTCAAAAGCCTGTATGTCACAAAATATGAAATTCTAAATAAAATGGACAATTTTCTTGATTGATTCCACTTATCAACTCTGAGTCAAGGTCAGATAATTAAATTAAATAGTCCTTTATTTCCTAAGAAAATAGAAATATTCATCAAAACTCACGCATCAAAAACAACCCAAGGCTAGGCAGTTACAGACAGCACAGATTTTTCTTTTATTAATATTATGTTTTTTCTTATCAGTTACATTTTATTAACTCTGTATCCCAGCTGTATCCCACTCCCTCATTCCCTCCTAATCCCACCCTCCCTCCCTCATCTCCACGGTGCTCCTGTCCAAGTCCACTGATGGGGGGGGG
>REGO01000388.1:1124245-1191197 GCA_010120015.1 Rhombomys opimus | reverse complement strand
GAAGCTGAGAATCTTTTTTTCAAGGTCTGTAAAGAATTGAGTTGGTATTTTGATGGGAATTGCATTGAATCTGTAGATTGCTTTTGGCAGGATGGCCATTTTCACAATGTTAATCCTAAATCCAACACTTATTTATGTTTATAGTCTGGGAGAGATCAGGGATAAACGACACATGCCTAAACATAGTAAAAAGCAATATACAGTAAGCCTACAGCCAACATCAAACTCAACAGAGAGAAACTTAAATTGACCCTATTGAAATCAGGGAAAATGCAAGGCTGCTCACTATTTCCATATCTCTTCAACATAATACTTGAAGTCCTATCTAGTGCAGTAAGACAACAAGATCAAGGGGATACAAATCAGAAAGAAAGAAGTCAAAGTAACAGTATTCGCAGATGATATGACAATATACTCACTTATGAGCAGATGTTAACTATATAATTAATAAAGGATAAAAAAATACTAAAATCTACAGACCTAAACGAGATAGCAACAAGAAGGAGCCTAGGGACGATGCTTAAAGTCTCATTTAGAAAGTCAAACAGTGGTTTGTAGAAGAGAGGGAACCAGACTGGAGCCTACCACATAAGCCCTCTGAAAGACTCCAATCAGCAGGGATCAAAGCAGGGAACACAGCCAAGCTTTCGACAGAGCACCTGGAGTAATATGGAAGAAGGGAGAGGTAGAAAAACCTGGTGGTATAGCAGCTCTTCAAGGAGAGCAAAAGAACAACAACAACAAAAAAAAAAATCTGGGCCTTCAGAGATTTATGCATCAACCAAGGACCATGCATGGAAAAGACCTAGAGCCCCTGCTCAGAAGTAGCCCATAGGCAGCTCAGTCTCCAAGTGCATACCCTAGTAATTGGACCAGAGGCAGTCTCTGACATGAACTTGGTTGCCTGCTCATTGATCACTTCCACATGGTAGGGTGATCTAGCCATCCCCATGAGGTAGGAAATCCAGTCAGTCCTGATGAGACCTGATAGGGTTAAACAGTAGGGAAAGAGGACTTCCCCTATCAGAGGACTAGGTAGAGAAGGATGATGGAGATTGGGACCAGGAGGAGATGAGGGAGGAGGCTACAACCTAGATACAAAGAGAGTAAATAACAATAATAATAATAATAATAATAATAATAATAATAATAGTTATGCAAGAAAAGGGGTCTCAGTTTTGATCCCTGCATCCATGAAAGTATGTAGGTTTGACAGTGCACATGTGTTTCTCCAGCACTGGGGAAGTAGAGCGAAATGGCTAAAGCCAACGAAACCAGATAGGTATATCGGTAAATTCCAGGCTCACTTTGAGATTTTGCCTCAAAAGTAAAGTTGGGAACAAGCCACACAATGTCAAATTTTTGTTCAACATTTGTGTGGATGCTTGTGTAAATATATGCACTCATATGAACACAAATGTGTAAAATCTCATAGACCTCCACACACACCCATTAAGGGTTATTATTCTGAATATGAATGATAGTGTTTTGTTTTGTTTTTTTCTAATGGTTCTTGAATTCAGAGCTTCTCCTGGCAATGAACTCCTAATGAATTTGATTCAATAATTCAAAATTCTATTCTGGGCTTCTTAATCAGTGAGTTTTAAATAGTACTTCATGTGCCCATTAGAGGCATGCTTTATTTTCTCTTCCCGAAGACTTTTCTGAAGAAAGCCACCCTCCTCAGCTCTAATATCATTCATACATTTGTTTTGCTATTTTGACCTTTGTCCTCAGGATGTTTCTGTGTGTCTTTCGCTCAGTATGCTAACATTGAGACTGGCATACTTTCTTTGGACAGTTTTTTTTTCTCTGTATGAAATAGTAATTAAAGAAATATATAGGGTGTATTTATCCATCTGATGATCATTCTTTCTTCTGAATAGCTTTCAGTTTAAAGCTACAAATTACATAATTATAAATCTTTTAAGGAATGGCTTTAGTTAGTCTTATTAAGTCTTTTAGTATGCTACTAGGATTGTGAATGGCAGATAAATTTGTACAATTTTAGCTCTAACTTTAATAGGTTCTTGATCTTATGACTTTTCAAAATTTTTTTACTAATGTTAACAACAGAAAGCACACAAAACAAATAAACAACTCAAGTTGAATTAAAGCATTCCCGAGCAATTGGCTTTCTCAGCATTTCAGCATTTAAATTTTTCTATGAATTTCATGATACTATTTCACTTTGGTTAATTTTTGTTTCTTGATAGTGTTACTAAATATTTTCCATAAACTTATCAGTATTTGTTTATCGCTTGAAGACAATGTTCTTAAGAACTTTGTTTTATTGTTTTTATCTTGAGATGAATTTTTCTGTTTTGTTGTATTGGAAAACTTCATACTTTTACATATACACACATTTTAGGTGTATATTAATAACCTATTATAAGAATCCTTTCCTACATAGTAACTATATGTTCACTAGCCTTCCAGGACCCTCTAATATTGGAGTACTTTTAAATAGTTATTAATTATGGTTGCAATTTTTAATGTTTGTATGAATTTTTGGCTTACATAGAATGCAATGAGATTCATTTTCATAAAGAGGTAACATTGAATGTCATGGTTGTTTCTTTTTATTTTATGAATTATTTAAATGTTTTAATTTTATGTGTATGAGTATTTTGCCTGTATGTGGATGCTAAGAATTGAACCAGAATCCTCTGCAAAAGCAACAAGTATTCTTTTTTTAATAAATTTTTATTTTTTATATTAATTACAGTTTATTTACTTTGTATCACAGCTTTAGCCCCCTCCCTCATTCCCTCCCAATCCTATCCTCCCTCCATCTCCTCCCTGCCCCTCTCTAAGTCCACTGATAAAGGAGGTCCTCCTCCCCTTCCTTCTGACCCTAGCTTATCAGGTCACATCAGGACTGGCTGTAATGTCCTCCTATGTGGCCTAGTAAGGCTGCTCCTCCCTCAGGGGGAGGAAGGGAGGAAGGGAGGAAGGGAAGCCAAAGAACCAGCCACTGAATTCATGTCAAAGACAGTCCCTGTTCCCCTTACTAGGGACACCCTCTTGGATAATGAGCTGCCATGTGCTACATCTGAGCAGGGGTTCTAGGTTATATCCAAGTATGGTCTTTGGTTAGAGAATCAGTCTCAGAAAAGACCCCTGTGCCCAGATATATTTGGTCCTTGTGGTGCTCCCGTCTTCTCCAGGTCTTACTAACTTCCCCTTCTTTCATATGATTCCCTGCACTCTGCCCAAGGTTTAGTTTTGAGTCTCAGCATCTGCTTTGATACACTGCTAGGTAGAGTCTTTTAGAGGCCCTCTATGTTAGGCTCCTGACCTGTTTCTTGTTTTCTCCTACTTCTGAAACTCTAGTCCTAAGGTTGAAAGTTTTATCTTTTCTATTTATTTATTTATTTATTTACTTACTTACTTATTTACTTATTTATTTATATTGTATGTACATTGGTGTTCTGCCTGGTTGTATGTATGTGAGAGGGTGTCAGACCCCCTGGAACTGTAGATATGGACAGTTGTAAGGTGCCATCGGGATGCTGAGAATTGAACCCAGAATCTTTTAGAGTAGCTAGGGCTCTTAACAATTTTTTTTAATTTAAACCTTTTTTACTTTTTTTTACATTCTATAATTTGATTTCATCCTTTCCACTCCCCCAACTCTTCCCAGATCCTCTTACCTCTGTACCCACTCAAGTTCATATTCCCCCTCCCTCTCCCAAAATTTTTTTAAATTTTAATTTTATTTATATATTTATTTATTACAATTTATTGACTTTGTATACCCTCTGCAGCCCCCTTCTTCATCTTCTTCCAGTCCCACCCACCCACCATCTTTTCCCCATATGTTCTTTCCATAGTCACTTGATAGGGGAGGACTTCCTTCCCTTCTATCTGACCCTAATTATCAGGTCTCATCAAGGCTGGCTGCATCATCTTCCTCTGTGGCCTGGCAAGGCTGCACTCCTCAGCAGGAGGTAATCAAAGAGCTGGCCACTGAGTTCACGTCAGAGACAGCTCCTGTACCCCTTACTAGGGAACCCACTTGGAAACTGAGCCGCCAATGGACTTCCTTTGAGCAGAGGTTCTAGGTCCTCTCCATCCATAGTCCTTGGTTGGAGTATTGGTCTTGGTAATACTCCCTGAGACCAGTTTCTTTGGCTATGTTGTTCTCCTTGGGAATTTCTGTTACCTCCAGGTTTTTCTATCTCCCTTTTCTTCCATAAGGATTCCTGCACCCTGCCCAAAGTTTGGCTATGAGTCTCAGTATAACCTTTGATGCCCCACTGGGTAGAGTCTTTCAGAGGACTTCTGTGGAAGGCTCCATCCTGTTCTTTGTCTTCTTCTACTTCTGACGTCTATCCTGTTTTCCCTTCCAAGTGAAGATTAAGCATCTTCCATCAGAATGGCTAAGATCAAAATCACAAATGATGATGCATGGTGGAGAGGATGCCCTCCATTGCTGGTGGGAATGTCATTTTGTACAACCACTTTCTGAGGCTTTCTCAGAAAATTAGGAATAGTGAAAGATCAAGATACAGCTATGCCACTCCTAGGCATATACCTGAAAGATGTGCCACCATTCAATAAGGACATTTGCTCAGTTATGCTCATAGCAGCTTTATTTATAATATCCAGAAGCTGGAAACAACCCAGATGTCCCTCAACTGAGGAATGAGTGCAGAAACTGTGGTATATTTTCACAATAGAATACTACTCAGCAATTAAAAACAAGGAATCATGAAATTTGCAAGTAAATGGTGGGAACTAGAAGGAACTAGAAAAGATCATCCCGAAGGAGGTAACTGAGAAGCAGAAAGATACATATGATATGTACTCACTTATAAGTGGGTATTAAACATGTAATATAAGATAAACATACTAAAATCTATACTCCTAAAGAAGCGAAACAACAAGAACATTGAGAAGATAGTTAATCCTCATTCAGTTAATTAAGCCACATATCCATCCTTGTTTTAACATTTTTAATGTGCAGTGTGAGACATCACTTTCTATAAAAGTTATGAAGATGTTTTCTCTTGTTAACGTAAATTATCAGATAATATTCAGTTTTCTACCATATGAACTTTTACTTTTCCATTTGTTTATTCGAAACAAAATGTGTGCCAACAAATGCAAATGCACACAGATACACAACAGTAAAATATAACTCACAGTATCTATGTATAACTTTTGCTATGAATCAGGTAATTATAGACCTATGAATCTGTTGCTTGGCCATTCTTTTTTCCATTGAGATCTGTGCTTATCACTGCTTAAAACCACATTTTAAAATTCTGCTGCATTATTTGTAAGCCTTGATATATATTATCAAACTTCTTCTAACTTTGTTATCCTTTAGGATTATATTTTGGCCCTTTTTATTTCCATACACATTTTAAGATAAGATTATTTTTTTTTCCCCACACACAAACAGAAGAGAGATCAGAGAATGATTTAAAACCTGCTAAATTTTTCTTCTGTTTTTGCTTTGAGTCTATGGCTCAATTCATAAAGAATGAAAATATTTCCAATGTCTCCTTCTAACGTTTGAACACAATGAACATTCTGTTTGTATTTTGTTAGTTTTTCTCTGTAGGATTAATTCCATAGATAAAGATTTGCATATTTTTATTGAATTTATTCAAATGTATTCCAGCCCTATGCTATTGTAAACAAAGCTTTCTTAAATGCAATTTAATACATTTTAGTTCATAGTATGTAAAATGCAACCTGATAATTATATGCTACCATATTTGAAATCTTAATAAATTTGCTTAAGTTTAAGGTCTAACTTTTGGATTATTTTTTCTAAAGAATACGAATATCGTAGTTTTCCAATAGTTTATAGTTTCATTTTGTAAGTTCCTCATGCCACTCATCAATCCCTACTATTTTTGTGCCTACTGTGCTCAAAATTATTGTTTCTCCACAATCGCATGATCATTATAATTTGGTTTTAGTTTAAATTTGCATATGCCAATTCACTATCGGCACTGCTTTTTATTCCTTCATACAATTTTACTTTTCTATTTCAGATTATTCATCGTGAAATAAAATAGGTAGTTTCCATTTATTTTATTTTATTTTTTTTTTGCTTTACTATGAGTCATCTGATGAGTAACATCTACTTTGCATATGTTATGCTTTTCTCTTGTCAGTTTAAAATTATCTGGTGCTTTCTCAGACAATGAGGAATAGCACTTCCTCAAGATCCAGCCATACCACTCCGAGGCATATATACAAAAGAGGCCCAAGTACACAATAAGGACATTTGTTCAACCATGTTTGTAGCAGCTTCATTTGTAATAGCCAGAAGCTGGAAACAGCCCAGATGCCCCTCAACTGAAGAATGGATGCAGAAATTGTGGTACATCTACACAATGGAATATTACTCAGCAATGAAAAATAAGGAAATCATGAAATTTGCAGGTAAATAGTGGGACCTGGAAAGGATCATCCTGAGTGAGTTGTCCCAGAAGCAGAAATACGCACACGGTATATACTCACTCATATAGACATATAATATAGAATGAACCTACTACAACCTGTACAGCTAAAGAAACTAATCAAGAGGGAGGACTCTTGCTAAAATGCTCAATTCCTATCCAGAAAGGCAAAGAGGATGGACATCAGAAGAAGAAGAAAACAGGAAACAAGCTAAGAACCTGCCACAGAGAGCCTCTGAAAGGCTCTGCCCTGCAGACTATCAAAGCAGACGCTGAGAATTATGGTTAACTGTTGGGCAGAATGCATGGAATCTTGTGAAAGAAGTGGGAAATAGTAAGATCTGAAGAGGACAGGAACTCCACAAGGAGAGCAACATAACCAGAAAACTTGAACACAGGCGTCTTCCCAGAGACTCGTACTCCAACCAAGTACTATACATGGAGATAACCTAGAACCCTACACAGATGTAACCCATGGCAGTTTAGTGTCCAAGTGGATTACATAGTAATGGGAAGAGGGACTGCCTCTGACATAATCTGATTGGCTTGCTCTTTAATCACCTCCCCCTGAGGGGTGGGGGAGGAAGCCTTACCAGGCCACAGAAGATGTCAATGCAGCTACTCCTGATGAGATCTGCTAGACTAAGATCAGAAGGAAGGAGGACCGCCCTATCAGTGGACTTGGGGAGCAGCATGTTTGAAAAAGGGGAAGGGAGGGTGGGATTGGGAGGGAAGAAGGGCAGGGTTTATGGGGGTATACAAAGTGAATAAAGTGTAATTGATAAAAGTTAAGAATAAATAAACAAAATAAAACCACAGACTCTAAATTTATTAGAAAATAAAGTGGAGAAAAGTCGGGAACTCATTGGCATAAGATCCAATGTTCTGAAGAGGACACCAAAAGTACAGGCTCTGAGATCAACAATTAATAAATGGAATCTCGTGAAATTGAGAAGTTTCTGTAAAGCAAAGGGAATTGTCAGTAGAACAAAATGGAATCCTACAGATTGGGAAAAGATCTTCACCAACTCTACATCAGTCAAAGGGCTAATATATAAAATATACAAAGAACCTGAGAAATTAAGTATCAACAAATCAAGAAATCCAATAAAAATGGGGTTTAGAGCTAAAGTGAGAATTCACAAAAGGGGGAGATAGAAAGACCTGGAGGGAACAGGAGCTCCACAAAGAGAGCAAGAAAACCAAAAATATCTGAGCACAGGGGTCTTTTCTGAGACCAACACTCCAAACAAGAACCATGCATGGAGCTAACTTAGAACTCCTGCACAGAAGTAGCCCAAGGCAGCTCAGTATCCAAGAGGGTTCCCCAATAATAGGGCCAGGGACCATCTCTGACATGAACTCATGGGCTGGCTCTTGGATCACCTCCACCTGAGAGGGGAGCAGCCTTACCAGTCCACAGAGGAAGCCTAAGAAACCAGTCCTCATGAGACCTGATAGACTATGGTCAGATGGAAGGGGGGAAGACCTTCCCTATCATTGGACTGGGGAGGGGTGTAGGAGAAGAGGGAGGTATGGTGGGATTGGGAGGCGAGGGAGAGGGGCACAGCTGGGATACAAAGTGAATAAACTGTATTTAATAAAATAAAATAAAAAGTAAACAAATAAACAAAGCAACAACAACAAAAGATACATTAAGATAAGTGTATCTTTGAGTCTGTGAAAATTCTCCAGATCTTTTGGTCAAATAGATCATATTTGTTAGGATTATTTCAGAAGACAGAAATAATAGAGTGCATGCTTAAGTGAATGCATGGATACACTGGGAGAATAGATCAATGATAGATTGATAGGTGGATATATTGAAAGAATAACATGAGGGTAAATACATGAGGGAAATGACAAATGTGATTATTGGGATTAATTCTCATGATAAGGCAATGGGCAGCTTGAGAACCAAAGAAGTATGCCAGTAAAATGTGTCCGTTGTAAATATCAGCATTGAGATGATGTGATTTGTTTCTGACTATAAGGCTAATGGCCCAGGAAATTTAGGAGAATTTGTAAGGCTCCTACAGACATATAAAGGGAAACTGGAATTGTCATGTCCATGACTAAGAAAAGGATGTAGACTCCAGAAAAAAAAGAAATATAGATAGACAGAAAGGAAGAAAGAAGAGGCGAGGAACAATAAGAGAATAGAGAAAAGTTAACTTTTCTCTGACTTTTTTCACCTATGTGTACTAGAACAAATTAGTTGGTACCTATCTTCACTGAGGGCAGCTCTTTCCCACATAAACCACAAATCCACATGCTATTTTCCTGGAGTAACACCTGCAAAAATTCACACTGAAATAATCCTTTATGTGTGGTTTAGATATGCCACAACTCATTCAAATTGATAACTGTCATTAATTACTATAGATAAGACCTATTATTTTTTTCTTATTGCATTTCCATGACTACTTAGAAAGCAAGCAACCTTGAATATAACATGTTTTTCTCTATATCATGAGGTAGAATGGATTAACATACTAAAAACATATTTAAAAAGTTTCTTTTTTTCCAATTTTTAATATTAGTTACAGTTTGTTAACTTTGTAACCCTGCTGTATCCCACTCCCTCTTTCCCTCCCAATTCTACCCTCCCTCCCTCCCTCCCTCCCTCATCTCCTCCCTAGCCCCTTTCCAAGTCCACTGATAGGGGAGAACCTCCTCCCCTCTTGTCTGATACTGGTTTGTCAGGTATCTTCAGGACTGGCTACAAAGTCCTCCTATGTGGCCTAGCAGGACTGCTCCTCCCTTGTGTGTGTGTGGGGGGGGGCGTCAAAGAGCCCGTCATTGAGTTCATGTCTGAAACAGTTGCTGTTCCCTTATTAGGGTATCCACTTGGATACTGAGCTACCATGGACTACATCCGAGCAATCCGAGCAGAGGTTCTAGGTTATATCCATACATGGTCCTTGTTTGGAGAAACAGTCTCATACAAGACCCCTGTGCCCAGATATATTTGGTCCTTGTGGAGCTCCTGTCCTCTCCAGGACATATTAACTCCCCCTCTTTTTAATGATCTCCTGCACTCTGCTGAAGGTTTGATTATGAGTCTTAATATCTGTTTTGATACACTGCTAGGTAGAGTCTTTCAGAGGCCCTCTGTGGAAGGCCCCTGTTCTGTTACTTGTTTGCTCCTACATCGAATGTCCATCTCATTTGTCTTTCTGAGGATTGATCATCTTACCCTCGGTCCTCTTTCTTTTTTATTTTCTTTAGGTGTATAGATTTCAGTATGTTTAGCCAATTTTATCGGGCTATATAAGTGAGTATATGCCATGTGTGTCTTTCTGCTTTTGGGGTACCTCACTCAGATGATTGTTTCTAGGTCCCACCATTTGCCTGCAAAACATGATTCCCTCGTTTATAATTGCTGAGTAGTATTCCATTGTGTAAAAGTACCACAATTTCTGTATCTATTCCTCAACTGAGGGACATCTGGGTTGTTTCCAGGTTCTGGCTATTACGAATAAAGCTGCTACAAACATGGTTGAACAAATGTCCTTGTTCTGTACTTGAGCCTCTTTTGGATATATGCCTAGGAGTGGTATAGCTGGATTTTGAGGAATCACTGTTCCTATTTGTCTGAGAAAGCACCAGATTGATTTCCAAAATGGTTGTACAAGTTTGCATTCCTACCAGCAATGGAGGAGGGTTCCCCTTTGTCCACAACCTCTCCAACATGTGTTGTCACTTGAGTTTTTGATCTTAGTCATTCTGGTCAGTGTTAGGTGAAATCTCAGGGTCATTTTGATTTGCATCTCCCTGATGGCTGAAGAGGTTGAGCATTTCTTTAACTGTTTCTCTTCCATTTTCTATTCCTCTACTGAGAATTCTCTGTTTAGCTCCATACCCCATTTTTTAATCAGATTGCTTGATTTGTTGCTGTTTAACTTCTTTAGTTCTTTACATAATCTGGATATCAGCCCTCTGTCAGATATAGGGTTGGTGAAGATCCTTTCCCAGTCTGTAGGCAGTCGTTTTGTTTTGATGACTATGTCTTTTGCTTTACAGAAGCTTTTCAGTTTCACGAGGTCCCATTTATCGATTGTTGTTCTTATAGCCTGTGCTGTTGGTGTTCTGTTCAGGAAGTTTTCTCCTGTGCCAATGAGTTCCAATGTCTTAATAAGGTAAGTTTCTTAACATCAAGGTTTCTCAGGTGTGATGTGAATTCTTCTGTGTTTAGCATATTCTTGATACTCTAGGATTGGCCTTATGGGACCTGGAGACAGGATAGTTGATGCTCCAATAATCTCGCACTGATTAGTACATCTTGTTTATGACAATGGAATCTAGTGACTTTTAGCATTTAAGCACTTGTACAATACTCACTTGCAAAGTATTTTTAATTTTAGAATTGATTAATGATTTATAATGCTTTTTATATCATACAACTCATGCATTTGTAGACTACAACTTGTGGACCTTTTAGCATGTGCCTGGAATCAAAAACCCTTTGGAGTCATTATTTTACATATTAAAATTTTTATTTTAGAATAATTTACAAACCATTAACTGTTGCCGAAGAAATTCTAACCTTTGCTATTCTCCACAACAATCTCCGTTTAGCCAAAAAGTCTAGGATTCTTCAAGAGGAGTATGATTACTTACTAGGGCCGGATGCTCTCATTTCTGTTTACTTAATTTTCTCCTCCAGCAATTAAAAAACAATAACTTTATGCTTCTCTTAGTTCATTGTATACATCTTGAACCAATTACTTTGACATTCTACACACCCCAAAAACAACACACATACATATACAATTCATAAATATTACTTTGGATCAAGAGATAGATAACATTCCATGTAAAAGAGACAGCTACATAATAGATCAATGGAGCATCCATCTAAGGATCCTGGACAGGCAAGTATATTTACTACGATGATAAATCATTGTAAGTAGGGAGCAGAAGACTCAGTTTCACTACTAACTAGCTGAGGAACTGTAGGTCTATCCCTCAAACTAGACGAAATGACATTTCTGAGACTGATTATAATTCTCATTATATACATTATATAAGTATGTATGTGTGTATGTATACATTCTCACAAACTATATGCCATATAAACATACATACAAATACACCATACTTACATGCCAGAAACACACATACAAACATATCATACACAACACATTCTACAAACACACATGGCACACCACATACTAAACAGAGACACATGCCTCAAATACCATACCCACGAACATGCACGTGTGTACCGTAAGCAGATATGCTCACAGCACACATTAAACACACACTCACATATGACAAGCACACCTACACCAACCACCATACACAAACACATTCTACACACCCCACAAACACACGTACGCATAAAATATACACAAAGCCCGAACACAACCCACACTATATGCGTGCACTAACACAGTTACGGAGACACCGCTCCCACACATCCACTACACGAGTACAGATGCGCACAGATGTCACACTTCCTGAGCAGCGCTCATGATGCTCTTTTGCATACCCGAGGACATAAAATGTCGATCACAAATAACGAGGCATTATGTACACTTTAACTCTCATCCAGAATAGCAATGTACAGTCTTCGGTACATCTATATTTAAAGGAGGACAACCTTTCATAAATGACCCAGTAATCATCACAAATACTGAAGCGCCAGAGGTTGTTATTTCTCCTCTCTCCTCTCCCTGCCATTGGAAAAGCACCTTAATTATCAGATGTCTTTTGCTCAGGCAGTAAACTTTGTTTCTCTGATGCCAAAGAAATAACCATTTAGATCTCACAACACACAAAACACTACCGCGTGTTTATGTACAAGATGTGTGAAATACGGTATCAATCAATGTTATACTGCTAGGCACAGCAGAGAAAATGAATTTAAGTGATCCAATCCTACTTTTTTTCCCCCTCATGTATCAAATGTTCTTCAAAGTACCTTACTGAAATTGTCTTTATCTTTCCCATTAGATAATATATTGGTGGTATCCAAGAAAGTAATGGTTTTGTGTAGCCAGATGAATAGAGCTTAAAAGTTTATTATCAAACATATTGTGTTCTGCAATATAGGTGATCTATGACCCGCTCAGTCCACAGAGATACACTGAGGGGATGAGATGGGTGTTTGTCAGTCAGTCCCTCGATGAGGCCACTCTTTTCAGACGGAAACATCAGCTTGCCTGACTATGTTTTATCTAATCTCAAATATAAAGGCAGTTCTGAACGAAAATGATTTAGAGAGCATGCTATGCAAAAAGAAAGCATTTGGTATTTACCAGATGAATCAAATCTGGGCTTCGTAAGTAACGTAAGTAACTTCAATTTGGAACCAGCATATGGAACCCTGAAAAATAGTTTTGTTCAAATATCTCCAGCATGTTTCTTTACAACATGAGGTTATAGGTTAGGGCTAACGGGCGCTTCTGTTCTTGACTGTGCATGTTGGCTTTTTGTTGTTGTTGTTGTTGTTGCTCTTTGATTCGAGGTCTTTGTTTGCTTTGCTTTTATAGAGTACCTTTAAAAGGGCTGAACCAACAATAGCAATTGTCCCTATAAATCAGGAGTTCATGCCTTCTGATTTCCCATAACTCCCTGTCTCCTGAAGCTATATGCTTTCAGCTGTACTTGGGTTCTGTTGTATATTTTACAGCAAAAAAATCTCAATTTTTACCTAAAAATACATAAAATATATTCTGGATGTGTTTCCTCTCTCCCATCTCCCGTCAGATTCTCTCCACCTCTCACTCCTCTGACTCTCAATCCATTCTATGGAGGGAAGGAGCTGTTTTCTCTTTAGACAGAAAGATTATTTTGATTTATTTAAAATGATCACTATCTTTTTCCCATTTTAATTTTATCATTTATTATAATTTATTCAAATTATATCCCATCTGTGGACCCTCCCTCATCTCCTCCCAATCCCACCCTCCTTTCCTCTTCTCCCCCTGTGCCCCTACCCTAGTCCCCTAATAGGGGAGGTTCTCCTCTCCTTCTATTTGACACTAGCCTATCAGGTCTCATCAGGACTGGTTGCATTGTCTTCTTTTGTGTCCTGGCAAAGCTACACCCTCCAGGGGGTAGGTGATCAGAGAACCTGCCACTGAGTTCATACCAGAGGAAGTCCGTGCTCCCCTTACTAGGGGCCCCACTTGGAGACTGAGTCTATGAGGTACATCTGAGCCAGGGGTTTTAGGTCTTCTCCATGCATGGTCCGTGGTTGGGATATCATTCTCTTCCAGGTCCACAAGGCTCAGTTTTTATGGCTGTGTTGGTCTCCTTTTGGAGCTCCTGTCCCCTCCAGGTCTTTCTGTCTCTCTCTTCTTTCATAATATTCCCTGCACTCTGCCCAAAATTTGGCTATGAGTCTCAGCTTCTACTTCGAAGCTTCAATCAGTAGTCTTTCAGAGGCTATCTGTGGTAGGCTCCTTCATGTTTCCTGTCTTTTCCTGCTTCTGATGTCTATTGAGTTTATCCTTCTGAATGATGATTGAACAGTCTTACTTATTTAGCTTCTTTAGGGGTATAGGTTTTAGTATGTTTATCGTATAGTATGTGGCTAATATCCACTTATGGGTGAATGTATACCATGTGTGTCTTTCTGCTTCTGGGTTACCTCACTCAAGATGATCTTTTCTAGTTCCCCCCATTTGCCTGGAAATTTCACAAACTCTGAGATTTCAACTTATACCCATCAGAATTTCTAAGATCAAAAGCTCAAGTAACAACACATGCTGGAGAGAATGTGGACAAAGGCGAACCCACCTCCATTGCTGGTGAGAATGTAAACTTGTACAAACACTTTGGAAATCAATCTCGTGCTTTCTCAAAAAATTGGAAATAGTGTTACCTCAAGATCCAGCTACCTCTCCTACGCATATATCCAAAATATGCTCATGTACACAACAAGGACATTTGCTCAACCATGTTTGTAGCAGCTCTAGTTGTAATACCCAGAAGCTGGAAACATCCTAGATGTCCCTCAATGGAGGAATGGATACAGAAATGGTGGTACATTTACACAATGGAATACTACTCAGCAATCACTATCTTTTCAAATAACCGTCTTTGTGCAGTTATATGGCCCATTTGCTATCTGTATTTCTATTAACCTGTTGCTCTATAAGGCATTTGAGTGTGCAACCTGTATCCCAGTTAAACCAAAATTCAAAGAAGAGATTCTTCCTGTCATCCATAGCAGAAGACAAGTGCCATTTTCCAGCATACTCCATATCAGCTGTTACGTCCATTGGCACTCGTGTTATCCTCTTGATGTTGAAATTCCTCTCATGCTGAGGAACTTCTCATCTTTTCCTTAAATTCTCTACCTCAGTCATAATGTCTTGAAAGCAATAGCAAACAAAGTAACTTTAGTCCTATCAGTGACTTCTGTGTTTAAATTCTTGTGTTTTCATCCCCATCAAACTTATGATAGTGATAATCAGATTTTCTGCCTACCTCCTTGCTTTGCTCCTACAAAATTTGTTAATTGATTGTCTGATTGATTATCATTCAAACAACTCAGTGCAGACAACTTAGAACCCCAAAGATCTGTCAGTATGTTTCAAACAAAAAAGTTACTCCCTATACATTCTCTCTCCCTTTCTGTTGTACATAGATTTCCACTGTTACCACACAGGCTGAAACACTATCCAAGCACTAAAGCCTTCCACACCCACATCTTGAATCACTTGGTGAATCACCTGGACCCTAACCCACAGGCATCGTATGAATTTTGTTTTATAATAGACCATACCAGGAGTAGTTGAACATGTATAAACACATAAATCAAGAGAGAAAGGCAATCTCTAGGGATGAAGACTGCTTAGTGTGTTTTGAAAACATTCAGTAGGAAGGGATTTCAGGAGAAATTTTCGTTTTCTTTCCATTGCTTCTTGAGTAGCTAGGAATTAAATATTTGGCTTTGGGGGCTTTTACCCTTTAGTGTGTGGCTTTCTGTTTCCTGTTTGTCTCTTTTATAACATAATGTCAAAAGAAGTTGCCTATTTCCTCCATTAGAGAAGCACAACCAATGACTCTTATCCTTTGCTATGGGGTTTTGATGAAGAAACAAGGTCCTGAAGATCTCTTGAAGTGAAGAAAATTTCAAAGCTCTTAGATTTTGCTTGATTCTTTGATTTGGGAAACAATGTATTTTTTTCTCAGTCTTTGTGTATTTGAGGGAAATTTGTCTCTGGTTCCAAACAGGAATTTATGACATGTGCAAGCAAAGGAATGAAAGACAGAAAACAAAACGGCACCACCATTGAGGACCTCCCAAAAAGTTTGGAGTTTGGTTCTGTGAGGTTTATTTTTATTCTTGTTGTACTCAAGCTGGTACCCTATTCTACAAGCATATGCACCATATGCCAGAGGAAACTGTTAAAAGCTCTTTCAAACAGGAATCCCAAGAAGGAAGAAATGAAACTAAACAGAATGAAAATTAAATTAGCAACTCTCTGGAATGCGTGTTTGGAGAGGAAGCTGACAAGGGGATTGATGTTTCTAAATTCCTGAGAGAGGCAGTGATGCATTTCTAAAGAAGAGAAGGAAGAGACAAATTTAAAATTATGTTGCTTTCTAAAGACCAGCCTCTTAAATGAGAACCATGTATAAAGGCAGAGACGTGCCTTCTTTTTCTGATAGTTACAAGTGACATACATCACCTGGTAGAACTAAAAATTAATACAATTGAAATCATCTGACATTTTTATCCCTCCTTAGATATTCAAGCTTTGCAGCATGTGAATATGGATTTAAGGATCTAGTAGGATGGAATTATCTATGGAACAATGAACTAAAACCCACCGAGGATTTCTGTTAGGGTCAAAAAGTAAGATACCCAACCCTAGCTCATCTTAGTTTGATATTAAGAAAAGAATCAATGTTTAGGAAATTTATGAAGATTAATATTATATAGTACTGAGTAATTAATCATTACGTGAACTTTTACAAGGAGTTTTAGGCATGTAAGGTAATATTTTATTTTAAGTGTTTCTCACTTAGAAAAGAATCATTTTTAAGCATTCTTAGATGGCATAGTTAATAGCATTAACTGTTCCTCAATGAATGTCCCCAGTGTCACAAAGCAAACTAAAGAGACCTCCAGAATAACTCAAGCAAGGTAAGAATGAGCTCATACCAAGAATAAATATCACTTCCCATTTGTATCTGAAATCGTTAAAACTAAACACTTTACAAGAAGTACAGGGTATAAGAACACAGATGAAGACTAAAACAAAGACAAGGAACAGTGCATCGTTCCATGAAAGATACCATGACAGTCTCAGTGTTCTTCTCCTACCCAATATTTAGGTTGAAGCATACATCAGTGTAATAGCATCTAGCACTGTGGCTTTTAGTTGGTGATTGAGTTAAGCAAAACCTCCTGTACAGCCAAAACTAGAAACTCATGATGAGCTGGGGTAGGTTGTTTGGGGTGTTGGGGAGCTGGTTCCTCTTCTCTGAGGAAAAGGGTAGGGGGGATGGGGATAGAGGGAGGGACTTTAGGAACAGGAAGAGAAGGGGAGGTAGAATATAAAATTAATTAATTAAGTAAGTAAGTAAGTAAAAAGACACTCAGGGAGTGGTTTATTTATTTATTTCCCCCTTTTCACTGTCCATCTTTCCCATCCTGAGAGAATCTATCATTACCTCCCTTGGGATAACACTATTTTGGAAGAAAAGTACATGTCCTATCAGAAAACAAATAAATAAATAAATAAATGATCTAGAAAGCATTTTGACCACTGGACTCTATAGACATAAGTTTCTGTTCTGAATTATCCAGTCTCAAGAACTATGCTCAGAGCACTGAAAAGCAGTTTGAACACTGTAGCTAGAGTTGTAACTTCATAGATACATTTTTTATAGCCATGCATCATATTTCCCTTCAAACTATATTTTATCTTATATATTTTGGTTGACTTCCAGGCTAGTAGGATTACATGTGGACGTCTTCCTATGCCTTGTAATTTGTTTAGCCTTCTCCATTCCATTGTTTCCACAATCCTGCCACCTTGTTCCTACTTAAACCTTCCTGTACTGGTATCTGCCCTGCCCCGTATTTTCAGTTTACCTGTGTTCTGCTACCTCCCTCCCTTTAGACACCCGACTTCAAAGGATATTTTTAGTTTCCTGGCTTCCAGAGGTACTTCAATTTAAACACACAAAACTGATGCAAGAAATCCAGGCTCTATATGATAGTGAGCATGTAATGTTCAAGGTTCCTAGCCTGGACTACTTTCAGGATCATTTTCTCAAAGTCCATCCGTTCACTTGTATATTTCATAATTTCATTTTATATATGGCTGAATAATACTCAATTGTGTATAGTTACTATATTTTCATTACCTAGTAACCAGTTGATATGCCCCTAAACTTATTCAATTATGATTAGTTTGGTAATGAACACGGAAATACTAATAGCTCTGTCATAAGATATTCATTAATTTGAGTATATGTCCAGGAGTGATATAGCTAGGTAATTTGGTAGTATTATTTCTAGTTTTACAATGAATGTTCAGATTGATTTATTATGTAGCTATACTAGTTCATACTATCAGCAAGTGTATAACTGCTATCATTTCCCCAGAGAAAAATTCTACCAGAAGGTAAAAAATCTTACACCAATACCACTCGAATTATTATCTAAAATGGAAAATAAAGTGGTACTTTCAATGTTTCCAAAGACTTTTTATGAATCCAACATTATTTTTTCACAAATCAAACAAAGACACAACAAATAAAGAAAATTATAGATTAACCTTATGAGCATAGATAAGAAATTACTTGCAAATTTAAGATCAAGTTTACATTTAAAGAGATCATTCATCACAGTCAAATTGGATTAATTTCAGAAATATTTCAAAATACATAAACTAATAAATGTAATTCATCACATAAAATGAACTGAAATATTGAAATTGCATAATTATCTCAGAAGATATAGAAAAAGCCTTAAAGGAAATTCAGCATCCCATTCTGATAAAATTCACAGTAAAACTAGAAAAGGGGAGGGAATAGAGCAGCAGAATGTAGGTGGCCTGTAGCAAACTGACAGAAAATATTATGCTAAATGGAGAAAATTTCAAAGTATTCTAAGATCAAGATCAAGACAAAGGTATCGGTTCTCTCCACTCCTGCTCAACATATAGCTTGAAACCATAGCAAGATAAGATTAAAAAAAAGGGACACAAATAGAAAAAGTAGTCAAAGTATCTTGATCTGAAGATGATAAGATTCTGTATGAAGATAAATATAAAATTATGCCAGGAATATCTTATAACTGATTAATGCTTAGAGTAACATAACAGCATACAAAATTAACACAGAAGTCAGTAATAGGGTTCCAAAACACCAAAGATAAAAAAATACTGGAAAATCCGCAGATTTCTCTGTAGACATGCTTTACCTTATGATGGGGTTATATTACAGTAAACTCAATGGAATTTGAAAACTTTGTAAACAAAAACAGCATGTGCACTTATCCTACTCACATAGGGGCTTAGCAATTCTCTATTTGGTAGCATAACTGTTGTTTGCCGTGTAAGCACGTGTCTGATGTGAAATACATCTTATTATCTCTGCAAAAGAGGACAAGAAAAAGTGTTTTCGCTATGCAGGTGATGTTTAAAACTTAGAATTTGATCTAGGGGTTATTCTGGATGTGTATCAATGTCATAATACTCTCAAGTCAAAAATCTTAAAGACAGGGTAGCTAGATGTGTTTATGATTTCCCATAATTCCATCTATTGCACATTGAAGACAAGAAGGTCAAGATTAAATGCAAGCTTAGGCTATATTTTGGTTGGAAGTCAATGACTGATGAACCGTATGATACTCCGCCCCCCATGACAACCAAATCTGAATATAAAACTATCATAATTTAAACCACTATGACATGGAGAGCACCTGTTTAGCTTTAAGATACAAGACTATGGAATGTCTCTGAGAGGTTGGGTCAGACAGTGGCTATTGGTTGCATTTCTGGAAAGCAGACATTCTGACATCAGGGCTTTTCTTTATAACTCCATCAATATTCTATTGCTATGTAAAAATTCATCTAAGTTAGTGGGATATAGCATCATTTGTGCATGTCCCCTAGGACCTGTGATTCAGGAGTCCAAATATCAATGACCAAATCCTTTCTTTCTGGTTTTCCAATGTCATATTCAAGAGCTGACCTAGCTGTGTTCTCATGTGAAGCTTGATATGTCTTCTTCCAAAATAATTGAAAACTCATTGTGGATGTACGGTACAGTGGTTTCTCATGGTAGGCAGACAAGCCATTTACTCGGTGAAAATATTAGTCCCTTTCAGGGTCCCAGTACCATTAGGTTCTGCCTACTAAGATAAATGCTTTCAAATAAATATATTATAACAATGATATTTTCATCATTGCCATGTTCCCACAGGCAAAAGGAAGTCATAGGTTCCTCTCATATGTTAGAAGTAGGTACTGTACAAATCAGACTCCTAGGAATATTTGCTTGTGTGTCAGTAAGTACCAGGTACTTTGATGACCCTTTAATTTGGCTAAGTTGTTCAACTTCTCTGAGGCCACATTTCTAAGTATAAAACAAGAAACAGATTAAAAAAATCTACCCCTCTTCCCAAGATGGTTTTAGGATTTCCTAGGCACATATACATAGAATTTATATCACAGGGGCTTCATAGTCTAATGTGTGAGCAGAATAAAAATGAAACACTGTAAACCAACTCTGAGGCATCCTGGGGTAGCTGAAAATGGAAGGTGATATAGATTAATAGTTTGCATTGATGTGTGAATATTTGTGTATATATACACATGTTTATACATGTATTTCCAAACCTTTAAGTCCAGGTCTTGACTTCAAGTCAGTTTTGGATAGGAAAAATATATTGAAGTAGTGAAGTGTTATTTTTCTCTATAATATCCAATTGAA
The DNA here is from genome assembly GCA_010120015.1 of Rhombomys opimus. Classification (NCBI taxonomy): domain Eukaryota; kingdom Metazoa; phylum Chordata; class Mammalia; order Rodentia; family Muridae; genus Rhombomys; species Rhombomys opimus. The sequence goes on along the minus strand of REGO01000388.1, from coordinate 1,170,858 downwards.
ATGACTTTCCAGTACATTTTAAACTCTATGAGTCTATTAAATATAAATATAATCCTAATTATAAAACGTTTTAAGAAACTCCTAATGATAATTGGTTCTGATTCTATTAATACATATATTATACAAATGTCATTCATACAAACCCAGAATCTTTTGGTTTATATTAAAATTAAGAAATGATAATTCCATCACCAACAAAAATTTTTAAACATTAAAAATAGAAAACCTTCTTTAGTCCTTTATATATTCTGGATATTAGCCCTCTGTCAGATACAAGGTTAGTGAAAATCCTTTCCCAGTCTGTAGGCTGTCTTTTTGTTCTGAAGACACTGTCTTTTGCTTTACAGAAGCTTTTCAGTTTCATGAGGTCCTATTTACTGATTGCTGCTCTTAGAGCCTGTGTTGGTGTTATGTTCAGGAAGTTGTCTCCTGTGCCAATGAGTTTTAGGTTCTTCCCCACTTTTTCTTCTAACCAATTCAGTGTGTCTGATTTTATGTTAAGATCTTTGATCCACTTGGATTTTAGTTTTGTGCAGGGTGATAAGTATGGATCTATTTTCATTTTTCTGCATGTAGAGATCCAGTTAGGCCAGCACCATTGTTGAAGATGTTGTCTTTTTTCCTTTGTAGGGTTTTGGCTTCTTTGTCAAAAATCAAGTATCCAGAGGTGTGTGGGTTTATTTCTGGAGCTTCTGTTCGGTTCCTTTGATCCACAATTCTGTTTCTACGCCAATACCATGCAGGTTTTATTACTATTGCTTTGCAGTACAGCTTGAGATCAGGGATGGAGATACCTCCAGATGATCTGTTGTTGTACAGGATCATTTTGGAAATTCTGGGTTTTTTGTTTTTCCACACAAAGTTGAGAATTTTTCTTTCAAGGCCTGTAAAGAATTGTGTTGGTATTTTGATGGGAACTGTATTGAATCCAGAATATATAAAGAATTAAAGAAGTTAAAAACCAACAAATGAAATAATCCAATTAAAAAGTGTGGAACAGGGTTAAACAGAGAATTGTCTGTAGAAGAATATAGAATGGCAGAGAAACATTAAAGAAATGTTCAATGTCTTTAGCCATCAGGCAGATGCAAATCAAAATGACCCTGAGATTTCCCCTAACACCGACCAGAATGGCTAAGATAAAAAACTCAAGTAACAAAACATGCTCGGGAGGTTGTGGAAAAGTGGAACACTCTTCCATTGCTGGTGGAAAGGTAAACTTGTACAACCACTTTGGAAATCAATCTGGGGCTTTCTCAGACAATTAGGAATGGCGCTTCCTCAAGACCCAGCAATAGAACTCCTAGGCATATATCCAAAGTACACAACAAGGACATTTGTTCAACCATGTTTGTAGCAGGTTTATTCATAATAGCCAGAATCTGGAAACAACCCAGATGTTCCTCAAAGGAGGAATGGATACAGAGATTGTGGAACATTTACACAATGGAATATTAGTCAGCAATGAAAAAGATGGAAATCATGAAATTTGCAGGTAAATGGTGGGATCTAGAAAAGATCATCCTGAGTGAGGTATCCCGGAAGCAATAAGACACTCGTGATATATATTCAATTATTTTTTATTATAATTCATTATTATTATTATTATTAGTTACATTTTACTAACTCTGTATCCCAGCTGTATCCCTCTTCCTCATTCTCTCCCAAACCCTCCCTCCCTCCCTCATCTCCTCCCTGCCCCTTTCCAAGTCCATGGATTGGGGAGGACTTCTTCCCCTTTCATCTGACCCTGTTTTATCAGGTATCTTCAGGACTGGCTGCAAAGTCCTCCTCTGTGGTCTAGCAGGACTGCTCCTCCCTTGGGGGATGGGAGGTCAAAGAGCCTGCCATTGAGTTCCTCTTAGAAGTAGTCCCTGTTCCCCTTACTATGGGAAACCAATTGGTTACTGAGCTACCATGGGCTTCATCCGAGCAGAGGTTCTAGGTTATATCCATACATGGTCCTTGGTTGATTGTCAGTCTCAAAAAAGACCCCCGTGCCCAGATATATTTGATCCTTGTGGAGCTCCAATCCTTTCCTCATCATACAAACTCTCCCTTCTTTTACCTGATTCCCTGCACTCTGCTGAAGGTTTGGGTATGAGTCTTAGTATCTGCTTTGATACACTGCTAGGTAGAGTCTTTCAGGGGCCCTCTGAGGTAGGCTCCTGTCACTTGTTTTCTCCTACTTTCAATGCACTTCCCATTTGTCTTTCTAAGTGAGGATTGAACATCTTACCGCAGGCCCTCTTTCTTGTTTATCTTCTTTAGGTGTATAGATTTCATTATGTTTATCATATCTTATAAAACTATATGAGTGAGTATATACCATGTGTGTTTTTCTCCTTCTGGGATACCTCACTCAGAATGACCTTTTCTAGATTTACTTGCAAATTTACTTGCAAATTTCAGATGATGTTGTTCCAACTGGATGTCTACATGCAGAAAAATGAAAATAGATCCATATTCATCACCCTGTACAAAACTAAAGTCCAAGTGGATCAAAGACCTCAATATAAAACCAGATAGTCTAAATCGGGTAAAAGAAAAAGTGGGGAATAGCCTAGAACTTATTGGCACAAGAGACAACTTCCTGAACAGAACACCAACAGCAGAGGCTCTAAGAGCAACAATCAATAAATGGGACCTCATGAAACTGAAAATCTTCTCTAAAGCAAAAGACACTGTTGTCAGAACAAAATGACAGCCTACAAATTGGGAAAGGATCTTCACCCACCCTATATCTGACAGAGGGCTGATATCCAGCATATATAAAGAACTAAAGAAGTTAAAGAGCAATAAATCAAGTAATCCAATTAAAAAATGGGGTACGGAGCTAAACAGAATTCTCAAGAGGAATAGAGAATGACAGTGAAACACTTAAAGAATTGCTCAACCTCTTTAGCCATCAGGGAGATGCAAATCAAAACAACCCTGAGATTTCCCTTAACACCGACCAGAATGGCTAAGATCAAAATTTCTTTTTCTTTTTTTTTTTAATTTTTTTATTTTTTTACACTTTATTCATTTTGTATCCCCCATAAGCCCTTCCCTCCTGCCCTCCCGATCCCACCTTCCCTCTCCCTTCTTCATGCATGCCCCTCCCCAAGTCCACTGATAGGGGAGGTCCTCCTCTCCTTCCATCTGATCTTAGTCTAGCAGATCACATCTGGAGTGGCTGCATTGTCATCTTCCATGGCCTGGTAAGACTGCTCTCCCCTCAGGGGGAGGTGATCAAAGAGCAGGCCTATCAGATTGTGTTGGAGGCATTCCCTCTTTCCATTACTATGTAACCCACTTAGACACTAAACTGCCATGGATTACATCTGCACAGCGGTTCTAGGTTATCCCCATGCCTGGTACTTGGTTGGACTATGGGTCTCTGGTTTACCAAAGTGAGGGGAACAAGGACCATTTCTAACAGGAACTCAATGAAGATACCTGATAAAACAGCATCAGATGAATGGGGGGGGAGGTTCCCCCCATCAGTGGACTTGGAAAGGGGCACAGTGGTGATGAGGGAGGGAGGGAGGGACTGGGAGGGAATGAGGGTTCAGGACATGGCTGGGATACAAAGTTAATAAAATGTAACTGATAAAAATAAAAAAATAAAAAATAAATAAATAAAAGATCAAAATTTCAAGTGACAACACATGCTGGACAGGTTGTGGACAAAGGGGAACGCTCCTTCATTGCTGGTGGGAATGTAAACTAGGACAACCACTTTGAAAGTTAATCTGGTGCTTTCTCAGACAATTAGGAATAGTGCTTCCTCAAGATCCAGCTATACCACTCCTAGGCACATATTCAAAATTTGCTCCAGTATACAACAAAGACATTTGTTCAGCCATGTTCGTAGCAGCTTTATTTGTAATAGCCAGAACCTGGAAAAAACCCAGATGTTCCTCAACAGAGAAATGGATACAGAAATTGTGGTATTTTTATATTCACTTATAAATGGGTACTAGACTCATAAAATAAGATAAGCATACTAAAATCTATACACCTAAAGAAGATAAACAAGAAAGAAGACCTGGGGTAAGTTGATCAATCTTCATTTAGAAAGACAAATGGGATGCACATTGGAAGTAGGATAAAACAAGAAATAGGACATGATCCTACCATAGAGGGCCTCTGAAAGACTCTACCTAGCAGTGTATCAAAGCAGATGCTGAGACCCATATAACCAATCCTTGGGCAGAGTGCAAGGAACTATATGAAAGAAGGAGGAGTTAGTAAGACCTGGAGAGGACAGGAGCTCCGCAAGGAACAAATATATCTGGACACAGGTGTCTTTTCTGAGACTGATACTCTACCCAACGACCATGCATGGATATAACCTAGAAGCCCTTCTCAGAAGTAGCCCATGGCAGCTCAGTGGTCCAAGAGGGCGTCCCTAGTAAGGAGAACAGGGACTATCTCGGACATGAACTCAGTGGCTGGCTCTGTTACCCCCACCCCGGGGAAGGAGAAGCAGCCTTACTAGGCCAGAGAGGAGGATATTGCAGCCAGTCCTGTGACACCTGAGAAGCTAGGATCAGATGGAAGAAGAGGAGGACCTCCCCTATCAGTGGACTTAAGCGAAGAGATGAGACAGGAGAGTGGGATTAGGAAGGAATGAAGGAGGATGGCTACTGCTGGCATACAAAGTAAATAAACTGTAACTAATATAAAAATAACTATTAATAATGATAAAGGAAAATGGAAACCCTTTTCCCCTTCTCAGACCACAGATTTCTTATTTCTCAAAAAATTCCCTCCTGAAATTCAAGGTATGACAATTAGGTGAAAAGGAAATTCCCAAATGTTCTCCTCCATCACCAGCCATTTCCCCTTACAGCACCTAATCATGTCTGAATAATGAATCATTTCCTTTTTTTTTTCTTTTTTTTTTTTTTTTTGTTTCCCCTTTTTTCTTTTTTTATTTTTTTTTTTTTTTTTTTTTTTTTTTTTTTGTTTCCCCCTGTGTGTTTACTGGTGACTCTTGTGTACCAGACTGGGGCCGGTAATATTTTACTTCATTATCACAATGCCATTAGGAGATAAATTATCCAGAATGATCTCTGTGGAGTCCAAGGAAGACAAATCCCCTTACCCATGTCCTAGACTGAATTGGTAGTAGTTGTTGAATCATGTCTCTGATGGCTATCTAGGCAAAAATATATGGTTGGATGTGCCCAAGTGCAAATATGTGGCATGTGAAAACATGCATAGCTAATTAAAGCATTACCCTTTGCTTAGGAAAGGACATGACAATGGTATTTTTTTTGAAGTAATGAATCACAAATACATGCCTTGGTAAGAATTTCCTGCATATAAAATTCCATTAATACCATTTTAATTTGTTTTCAGTACATTTCCATATGAATGAGGCTTGGCATGATTGCCCTTGCAATAAGGAGGAAAAGAGTGAGGAAAGATTGGTTCACTAAGTAAACAAGAGTTTGAAAATGATGTCATATAATCATGAAAATTAAAGTGTTTTATTTTATCTTCAAAGCAGGCCTTATGGGCAGAAATAACATGAATTCTTAAAAAGAAAGGCCATTTACTCAATTATGAAGAAAGAAACAGAGCCAAACAGCTCCGATAAAAATAAGCAAATAAATAAAAGGTGCTAGCACATTGACAAATTTTCAAAATGTAATTTAAACTTAAAAAAATATTCATTCTTTGTGAAAATATCTCATCCTTTTGCGAATGGGAACTATGTTGTAATCAAAATAGGTTTCAGAATGTTGTACTATTAATTTACTTAATAAGCATTAGAACATGGTAAAGCAAAGGTCATTTGTAAGGCAAGCTACCTGTGCACAAAGAAAAGAGAAAGAGAATCGCTAAGAAATAATGTCACTCTGATGTCATACGCAATATTTACAAGCCGACAGAATTTCAGAGGATATGCTTCTTTATACTACTTTTTAAAAGTGGGTAAACTTTTCATCTCCTCTAAATTATGAACTACCAACAGCATTTTACTGTGTTCACACAACACAGGTACAACATATACACACATGCTCAAACACTCACATTCCCATAGATCTTGTTTTGATTTCCACAGAGCCAAAGATTTAATGCCTAAAGAATAATACATACTAACATACACCACTTTTACCAATATGTCTTAGGTGAGGTCCAGGGGAACAGTTGACAATATTTATAAAATTCCTCTCCTGTCCTTATCTTCAAGGAATATTTACTTGAAAAAGAGAGTTCATATTTGTGAGTGCTCTATGTAATATCAATACATGAATACATGTATATCTTCAAATATTTCTCATTTTTTAAAATTTTCTACGGGTGAAATACAACAAAAATAAAATAAATGTTTTGAACCTTATTCCTTTATCAGTTCTACCATGTAAAGATCTGCAGCCACTCCTGATGAGGTCTGATAGACTAAAATCAGGAGGAAGGAGAGGAGGACCTCCCCTTTCACTGGACTTGGGGAGGGGCATGCTCGAAGAAGGGGGAGGGAGGGTGGGATCAGGAGAGTAGGAGGGAGGGACTTATGGGGGGAATACAAAGTGAATAAAGTGTAATTAATTTTAAAAAAGTGAAAAAAAGATCCAACTCAGTCAACTCACTCTAAAAATTGGCTCTAATACATTTTTTTTCAATAAATCTCCTCGGGATCTATCTTCCCCTAAATATATACTAAATTGTCAGAATGTTTTGCCTACTTATGTTTCTTTGAAGTGACTGAGTTTCACAGGAAGAAAATCATTTTCTTCTTAATTTTTGTTTTTCTCTGAACATATTACATGGAGTGGAATGTCAATAAACCCTTTTCAATTAAAATTATTTTTTCTTCCTCATTATTCAAGTTCTTAGAATAGTTTCTGGGGCACAATTTTTCAAAAAAAAAACATTATATACTAAGACTATATCAACACATGAATGCTCGCACTCACACACACAAAATCATGTGCATTAGATGTAGAGAATAATATTAAATATCCATTTTCTGACTTTCCCTTAGTTTTGGAGAATAAGATCTCCACAATTTAATAAGCTTTTTAGTGAAAGATTGTAGCTGACAGCAAGGATGATGTTAATGTTAAGAAGATGATGGGTACATATTAATTTTTAGTTGCTTAGCTCATTCCATGGGGCAAGTAGGCAGCAGTAAATATGAATCTCAAAACTATCCTCAGCACAGAAAGCCTTTGATAGTATTCGTGCTACGTCTTTCCCTTACTGGCATATTCATCCTATCTCTATGTTCTTGACCACTAATGTCGTGAGCTTCAGGCTGGTCTATTATACCCAAAAGCAATCGATCTATGCAGTGGAAATTACCACTTACCAGTTTAATCATTTTGTAAAAAGTGGTGAATGAGGAAGGTGTGGTGCTAAATTTGGCTTATACATTTTAACTTAAATAAGAAATATATTTATTTGGCCGAGCAATTCAACTGAGAGGGTCATTTGGAACAATGAGTATTATTGTGGTTAGTGACAGATTCAGAGTTAAAACATACATTTAAGCATTAATCTTGAATGAAAATAGGGTCTGGAGCCTGAAAGGAGAAAAATAGAACCAAAAAATTGGGGCCTAGCGGTCTTTTCTGAGACTGATACTCCAAACAAGGACCATTCATGGAAATAACTTGGACCCCCTGCACAGAGGTAGGAATGGCAGCTCAGTTTCCAAATGGGCCCCCTAATAAGGGGAGCAGGGGCTGTCTTTGACATGAACTCAGTGGCTGCCTCTTTGATCACCTCTCACTGAGGTGGGACCAGCATGACCAAGCCACAGAGGAAGCCTAAGAAGACAGTCCTGATGAGACCTAATAGGCTAGGATCAGATGGAAGGGAGGAGGTCCTCCACTATCAATGGACTGGGGAAAGGGCATGGGGGGAAATGAGGGAGGCAAGGATGGTGGGATTGGGAGGAGATGAGGGCAGGGCTACAGCTGGGATGTGAAGTGAATAAAGTTTAATAAATAAAATACTATATTAAAAAAGAAAATAGGATGGTGAAAAGAACATAAATTTCTTCAAAAAAAAAAAGAAGCAATAACAAAAAGCAAATTCGTTTGTATAATCCAATGTATAAGAGTAAAAAGCACTCAACCAACATTTTTTTATTTATTCAAAGCAACAAAATAACTTGGTGTGTGATTGAAATTTTAATACTTATATAATTTTAACTATTCCCAGCTCATTATTTTTAAAATTTGTTTATTTATTATTAATTACAATTTGTTCACTTTGTATTCCAGCTGTAGCAATCTCCCTCATCCCCTCCCATACCCTACCTCCCCAAGTCCACTGATAGAGGAGGTCCTCCTCCCATTCCCTCTGATCCTAGCCTATCTGGACTCATTAGGACTGTCTGCACTGTCTTCCTCTGTGGACTGGTAAGACTGCTCCTCCCTCAGGGGCAGGTAATCAAAGAGCCAGCCACTGAGTTCATGTCTGCGACAGTCCCTGCTCCCCTTCCTAGAAAAACCACTTGGACACTGCTATGGGCTACATCTGTGCAGGGGTTCTAGGTTATCTCCATGCATGATCCTTGGTTGGATATCAGTCACAGAAATGAACTCTGGACCCTCATTTCTTGGTTCTGTTGCTCTCCTTGTGGAGCTCCTGTCCTCTCCAGGTCTTTCTATCTCCCTCTTCTTTCATAGGATTCCCTGCCTTCTGCCCAAAGTTTGGCTATGAGCCTCAGCATCTGCTTAGATACCCTGCTGGGTAGTCTTTCAGAAGCCCTCTGTGGTAGGCTCCTGTCCTGTTCCCTGTTTTCTCCCTCTTCAGAATGTCCATCTCTTTTGCTTTTCGGAGTGAAGACTGAACATCTTACCCAGGGTCCTCCTCCTTGCTTTGCTTCTTTTGTTGTACAGATTTTAGTATGTTTATCTTATATCACATGTCTAATATCTACTTATAAGTGAGTATATACCATGTGTGTCTTTTTGCTTTCTAAGGGGTACCTCACTCAGGATGATCTTTTCCAGTTTTCACCTTTTGCCTGCAAATTTTTAATTTCCTTGTTTTTAATTGCTGGATAGTATTCTATTGTATAGATGTACCACACTTTATGTATTCATTCCTCTGTTGAGGGGCATCTGGTTTGTTTCCAGATTCTGGCAAATACTAATAAAGCTGCTACGAATATGTTTGAGCAAATGTTCTTGGATACATAAGCATATTTTGGATATATGCCTAGGAGTGTTATAACTGGATCTCGAGGATACACTATTACTAATTTTCTGAGAAATCACCAGATTGATTTCCAAAGTGGTTTTAAAAGTTTACATTCCCATCAGCAATGAAGGAGGGTTCCCCTTTCTCTACATCCTCTCTAGCATGTGTTGTCACTTGAGTTTTTGATCTTAATCATTCTATGGGTTAAGATAGAATCTCAGGGTCATTTTGATTTGCATTTCCCCGACGACTAAGGACATTGAACATTTCTTTAAGTATTTTTCTGCCATTCTATATTCCTCTACAGAGAATTCTCTGTTTAGATCTGTTCCCCATTTCTAAATTGGATTAATTGATTTGTTGCTGTTTAACTTCTTGAGTTATTTATATATTCTGTATATTAGCCCTATGTCAGATGTAGGGTTGGTGAAGATCATTGCCCAGTCTGTAGGCTGTCCTTTTGTTCTAATGAGAGTGTCCTTTGCTTTTTTTTTTTTTTCTCAAATTTTTTATTTAACTTTTATTAATTACACTTTATTCCTTTTGTATCCCCCCATAAGTCCCTCCCTCCTCCCCTCCCGGCCTCACCCTCCCCCCCCTTTCTGCATGCATGCCTCTCCCCAAGTCCACTGATAGGGGAGGTCCTCCTCTCCTTCTTTCTGATGTTTTTTTTTTTTTTTTTTGTTCTTCTCAATGCAGTTTATTCAGGAACCTTGAACAATCTTCTGATTGCTGGGAAAAGCCAGGCCACAACTTAAAATAGCCTCTGGGTAGCCAACCCCAGCATGCCTCGTGGGCAATGCAGATAGGTCCACATACATGGAAGCAAGCCAGATCCTCAGCCTTAGCCAAATATGGAGTTGTTTGTGACAGAGAGCACTCACCATCGGGAAGATGGAAGGCGGAAACCAGCTCCATCTTTAAGGCACGGTATTACACAGCTCTCTACAGTTTCCCGTTTTTGTTTTAGACGCGTCAGGCAAGAGTAGAGGTCTGATCTCTGATATTAGAAATAAATTGGGACTTTGTACCAATGTTCATTTAGGTGTCATCCACCCAAAGAGCATCAGACCCGTCCGATACCTTTTTCTCAGAGGCGGGACCTGGGGCATCAACCCGCATGCAATCAGACATGCTCTTCTCTGGGTCAAAAGCGGCTGACCCTGAGTGCAGTGCTTAGCCTTGCATCCTGAGTGTAACATTTTAGCTTTTTATGGTAGCCAACCATGCTTGGGGAGATGTCCTTTGCTTTACAGAATCTTTTCAGTTTCGTGAGGTCCCATTTGTTAATTGTTGATCTTAGAGCCTGTGCTTTTGGTGTTCTGTTTAGGAAGTTGTCTCCTATGCCAATGAATTCTAGGCTCTTCCCCACTTTTCTTCTAACTGATTTAGTGTGTCTGGTTCTATGTTGAGTTCTTTGATCCACTTGGATTTTAGTTTTGTGCAGGGTGATAAGTATGGATCTATTTGCATTTCCTACATGTAGACATCCAGTTAGACCTTTGTTGAAGATGCTCTCTTTACAGACCTTGAAAGAACAATTCTCAATTTCATATGGAAAAACAAAAAACCCAGAATTGCTAAAACAATGCTGTACAAGAACAGATCATCTGGAGGTCATACCTGGTCTTAAACTGTACTACAGAACAACAATAATAAAAACTTCAGGGCACTGGCATAGAAACCGAATGGTGGATCAAGGAAATCAGTAGAAGACCCAAAAACAAACCCACACACCTACGCATACTTTATTTTTGACCAAGAAGCCAAAATCATACAATGGAAAAAAAGCCAGCTCGTTAATTTTACCTTAATGATTTTGCTCGCTTTAACTCTGTGTGGATGTCTATAAATAGCAACATCAGCCAAAGAGGGAATCTGGACTCAAGATGGTTGCCTGAACCTCTGGGTCACTTTGAAAGTCAGGAATCATATCTGAATTTTTGAACAATAGTTATATCTGTGAGTGAATGTAGTTAAGTTTATGTCCCATCCCAAAGATTCACATTTATTTTTTGACTGGGAAATCTTCTAGCTAATGAAAAAAATCACCAGTTACTTATAGTCAAAGGTCCTAAAAATACTGATTTTTTTTAATTAGATAAGAACAGTACACAGTAAAAATCATTTTGCCCACAACAATGTTGTTGATCACTGTAATTTGTGCTTCATCAACACATCTCTGTTTTCTGTGCCTCAGTTCCACTTTTAAAAAATATGGCCACCTGACAGTACACCCTATTGCACAACTGGAAGATGATAGGAGATGACTGGAACATTGTGCACAAGTATTTCAGCACGTTTTAGTATTAAAATTGCCCGGGGCTGTTGCCTTATGGATTTATTTTCTGAACAACTTAAATTGTTCTCCCATTGGTTGCGTGTAGCTTGTCATTTTATATTACCTAATTCTTCTCAAGTGTAAATCTAATGCTATATACTAAAAAGGTGTTTTTGAAGAGGATGAATGCCATCCTTTTCCCAGGTCTATCCTTTTTTCCAGGTCTATGCCCCTTTGACTACTGCAAGTCAGGCTGATTCCATTATCTTTAAGCCACTGCAGACAGCTTTTAATGCCCTGCTCTGTTAGTTGTTTGGTTTTTACCTTATATAAAACTATTTCTGAGAGCATCCTCTCAGAAGGGTGTGTTATCCAAAGCAAACATTTGTGAACATTTGTTTCTTGACTTGAATTTACTCTTACGATTTCTCTTGAGACATCATCCATACTCTGTTTTGTCATTTCACTGAGCTCTTCTTGGCAAGAAATTTTGCTTCAGCATTTTGTCACTGTTATGTCCCGAAAGGTACTGTCAGAAATAGGATCACACTAGTGGCTAGCAAAGGGCTCAGTGGGGAAAGTGCTTGCTCTTCAAACAGATGGACTTAGTTTTAGATCCTCAGCACTCATTCAGAAAGCCCGGTGTTGACACATACATCTGTAGCCCAGGACTGTGCATTTGGTGTTAGACGAAAGAAGACTAGAAGACTTGAAGACTTTGTGAGCTTGCTGGCCACCATCTCAGTGAACTTCAGGTTCATAGAGACCGTACCTCAAGAAAATATGACAAGAAGAATAGACGAGATTCAATGTCCCTCTGTGGCTTCTATGTATGTGAAATGGCATGTACATATCTGAAAGCACACACAACTACATAAACACATAGATACACACACATACGTACATACATAGCAACATGCGCACATTCATTCATTTACACACAGAGACATACAAACAAAAAAATTCTGAACGTAATTCTACTAGATTTTTTACTATATAAATTTAAGAGGAAATTGTTTTTTTTCCTTTAAACATGTGATATATGATATTAAAATTAATATACATAACTTCAAATAGACCTTCTAACCAGTTCCATAGATGTGAAGCCAGATCTTTATCCTTTCAGGTAAAGAAAGTGCAACTTGGAGCTCTGAAGTACCTCAGCCGCCAAGCAGTGAGTAAACTCCAGAAGATAGTCCAGGTTGAATGATACTTTTTCATCTATGTCTACCATGACTCTTGTTGTATCATTTTTTTAAAATGCAGTATAAAATATAGTTGTTTAAGATAATGTTACATTAGGTTAGCAATACACATAACCCCAAACCAGATGTCATTATCAGAGAAGTCATATTCATATGGACACCCACACAGAGAAGGTAATCTGCTCAGAGACAGAGCTCATATGAGCCAGGATGGACAAGTACTAACATCAACACTATAATGCCGGGAAAGCAAAGTAGGAGTCATTCTAGAGCATTGCAAACAGCTTCCTAATATGTCAATTTGATTCCTCCAACATCCAACTACATTGACACAATAAATTCTGGTTGATTAAACAAACTACTTCATGATAAGTTTTTATAAAATCCCCTCCTATCCACACTGCATACATAACATATTAGCTTAATCACCAGCATAAAATCAAATTGCGAGGTTTTAGATGTATCCTGTCAAGAAGGATCATTCCACTTGATGAGCTAATACTTAATAGAGATTATACTTATTTATTCTGTGAACAAAACTCCAGTATTACATTCAAAATATATACTAAGTATTGATGATACAAAAATACTTAAGGCATGATGCTCATTGACCTCAGAGAATTTACAATAATGATGGACAGAGAACAGTATATTGCAGTCTATGATGACACACAATTGACTTCACATTAGAGAACAACAGTTTGTAGTCCCCCTGTTGGCCTCCTAAGAAATCAAGGTTTTAATTATGACCCAACAATAAAATAGATACATAAGGCTGAATCTATGAGGAATAAAGAGGTCTCCCACACAAAGATTGGGATGTGTTAATCGTTTATAGAGTTTAAAAATCCAATCCCAGGTCTCCCGAAGCCATTAGTGAGTTGTCTTATCTTCGCCATGATGATGCACAAATTTCATCTCCCTTTGAGTCAAATGGGTGTCCTATTTTGTGTGTTGTTCTCTCTATGAAAATGAGAATGAATCCTACAGTACTAGAATTAGTAATTAGAATGAGTACTAAGTCCATTTTCAAAGGACTCATTAAAAACAAACAGAGAAGAGGCAAGTACTGTTAACAAACACAGGAGTAAAAAAACCAAATAAAAGGCCATTAGAGCGAAAAAATAATTAATTCATCGTTCATGCAGAAGCTTGTGTTAGTTGTGTGTGCTGACACCAGCTAACAGTTTGTTAGCGGATGAGAGTGGCTATAGCTCTTCCCTTCAATCCCTCTGCTTTCATGGCTGCCTGTATCTCAGAGATAGAAAAAAAAAATGAAGCAGCCAACACCATCACTGAATTCTACTGAAATTGATTTAAAATTCAGTAAGCTCTAAGTTCTCCCTTCTTTCTTTCCACAAGATCCTCTGGTTTCATGTCTCTTATGAATACAAAGTGGGGGTGTGAAAATAATTGTGAAAGCTACTTTTTTAATGGATATGACCCACAGTTAAATATTTTTTTTCCAATTCTAGAGTATAGGATAGTGGAAGCATCAGAATATATAAAAATAAAAATTGCAGAAAGGAATATGACAGCCTTATTTCCTAACCCCTAAGAACTACTTTGTAACTCTTGACCTAAAATAGTATGTAACTAAAACTTAAAGCAGTATGCAACTATATATGTATAAAGATACAAGTAAATAAACATACACATGAAGTGTGTGTGCTGTAATACATGTCTATATTGTTGTAGAAAGACAATGAAGCAACAAATTAATGCTAACATAGGTCTGCTTGGAAAAGAAAAAAATTAAAAAGTGAACTGTTTCACCAATTTGAACAGTTCAGCAAAATCAACTCATTCAGATCTCTCCAAATATAGTGCTATTGAGGTCATATACCAACATACTCCATGGTTAACCTATCATTCCTTGCATTTCAACTACCTTCATCATTGTCATAACACAGACCAGAACATCCTGTAAAAATCTAGCTCTTAAACAATCCTGCAAAAGGTACTATTGCAAAGATTTCTCCAAATTGACACCTAAGCAAATCTGTTGATTCACTCATGAAAAGCAATGACAAAAATAATGAGAGACAGAAAAACAGAGAGAAAGAGAGAGAGAGAGAGAGAGAGAGAGAGAGAGAGAGAGAGAGAGAAGAAACAAATCCACAGTTTTAGCTTTTTTTTTTCTTGCTTTAAGGAAATATTTGAACAACACAACTTAAAAAGGAAAGGTTTATTAAGGCTTAAAGTATAAAATAAATTCTGTCACAGAGGGGAAGTCATTCAGACAAGAGTAGGAGGCCAGCTGGCCGCAACATATCTATAGTAACAGCAACAGAGAGACTGCAAGGTGAGACTGAGTTATAACACCCCAAGATCTTTCTCCAGTCACCAACTTCCCCCAGTAAGGCTCTCTCTCCCAAAGGCTATACAACCTCCCCAAACAACACCACCAGCTATCAAAAGTTAAAACACATAGTCTAAGATGAGCATTTCTTATTCAAACCACAATGTGCTGGCTTGTTTTCTGCCAACTTGACACAGGCTAGAGTTATTTGAGAGGAGGGATTCTCAAAGGAGAAAATGCCTCTATAAGACCAGACTGGTACAATTGCTACAGGGGACTTTTCTGAGACTGATTCTCCAACCAAGGAGCATGCATGGATATAACCTAGAAATTCTGCTCAGACATATCCTATGGCAGCTCAGCATCCAGGTGGGTTACCTAGTAAGGGGAACAGGGACTGTCTCTGACATGAACTCAGTGGTGAGCTCTTTGATCTCCCACCTGCTTGAGGTAGGAGCAGCCTTGCGAGACCACAGAGGAAGACAGTGCTGTCAGTCCCAGATGAACTAGGGTCAGATGGAAGGGGAGGAGGACCGCCCTTATCAGTGCAGGTACACTCATTTGTACAGGGCGTGTAAAGACAAGTCATTGACTTGGTATGGCTTCTCCAATCAAATCTTCACGTATTTTAATTAATTTATCCATTTATTTTTGTTTGCCTGTTTGTGTATGCACGAATGCATGTATGTGTGCAAGTGAATGAGTGTGTGTGTGTGTGTGTGTGTGTGTTTGCTGTGCTGTGCATATAAGTGGATATCAGAGGGAAAATTCTGGGAATCATTTCTCTCCTTCCACCTGAGACCCATGGATTGAACTCAGGTCGTCAGGTTTTGCCGCAAGTGTCTTTAATGCTGAAGCATATTACTTGTCCATGATAGGATTTCACACTGAACTAACTGATTATTCTAGACTAGTTGGCCAGAACACCCCAAAAATCAGTCTGTGACCACCCCCAGTGCTTCAAGCACAGACTTTTATCAGCATGTCTGGTTTATACACAAACTCTGCTAATCAAGGTGCAGGTTTCCATGGCTGTGTAAGTAATCACTGGAGTGTAAGTAATCACTTCTTTCTTTCTGTGTGTACATTTTTATGACTCTCTAACTTTACAATTTCTGCCTGTTCATTATTAGACAATGAGATGTAGATTATATTTCTTATACCGATTTGGATTTAATTCATATTTGCTGAAAGATTCGGGCATGCTAATTCTAATTTTGCAACCAGTTTACCCCTTGAGCCCTTTCCTCAGTCACTCTGTATCTTAGTCTGATAGTCCATGGGAGTGAGAGGACCACTGAAGGAAGCTTGTGCCTTCACCCCAGTTTGCTGCCTACTTTTTCTGGCCCTGTGAGGTCTAATGAGCAACTCCACCCAAAGCAGTGAAGCTCCTATTTTTTGCCCCAGGGCTGCAACTGCTTAGAGTAGCAGCAGGCTAGCTAAACCTCCACACTAAATCCAAATCTGAATGTTTATACAGAAAAATGCGAGTCATTTTTATATGGCTGTTTCACTTAAACCCACGATATATGGTAATTGAAGCTTTTTAAAAGAAAAATATACTTTGCACAGGGTTCTGTGAAAGAAGTCTCTATACAGTGAAATAAACACCAGCGTTGCTCCAACTGAGCACTTTGGCCATTTTATCATAGCATAGTTTTTCTTCAGATATTCTTTGTGAAGTATAGGGAAAAGAATAGAATTTAAGCTTGAATCTTGGGTGAGCAGTGCACAGTCCTTACGGCCTTGAGGAAGTTATTTGTCATCTCACAGTTTCACCTATATAAATCAGAAGTTATGGTATATAACTTGAAGTAAGAGGTAATAATAGCTGCAGCTAGAAATGGCAGATATTCCATAATGATAGCTATTATTGTTACCAGCAAGCCTCTAATGGGGAACAAAAGCAATATAAAGTTGGGGGGAAATATTCTACTCTGAAAGCAACTGAAATCATGTTAGTAAGTTGGCTATGAAAAGATTAGCTGTAATTTAGTCACATTCTTACATCGTTTAATCTATTCAGCAACATAAGTGAAAGAGTATAAGAACGGATATTATTTGGCAGGAGATATTCACTGTTTTGATAGATTTAAATTGTTGTGGATGTTTCCTTTCATACACTCTCAACAGGAGACAATACTCTTCCAAGGCCAAAAGAAACAGAGTCACAGACAGAAATATATGACATTGTATTAGAACCTCATTACTAAGGAAAAGCTATAACACCAGAAGCTCATGAGTGTTTTTTTTTAATTAATGAGGGATTTACAAAATTATAAAAACCTGAGTACCATCTCAATGCAGGGATACTGTTTGGAGTTAAAAAAAAAAAAAAAAAAAAAAAAAAAAAAAACCCTGCTGAAAACAGGAAGTTACTAGGCTCCCATTTGTACTTAGATTTTTCAGTTCTTTAGACATACAATTTGTGTTAATTAATTAAACATTAACTAATGAAATTAATTTACTTCTAGCCTTAATCTAATGATAGAAGAGAAATTCATCAGTTCCCTCAAACATAAATAGAAATAATACTTTTAATGTAACATGAGTCCCTCATTAATTTCAAGCAATTATTAGAGAATTATATTGCTTGGAGCAGAGGTCCAAGTGACAGAAATAGTATGTCTGTATCCCTAGCACTGACTGGCTTGCTGAAAGAAATTAGCACATCCTCAGGTAACCTCCCTCATCATAACTAATATGTTAGACTATTTGATAAAAAGCCAGAAAGTTCCTCCAACAATACAAAAACCACCATATCAACCAACTTTATATTTAAACAATAAAAGTACAAAAATAAACTGATGAGACTTCACAACAGATGCATAAAGAGGCCAAGAGCCTCTTGCATGGAAAGATTTTGATTGTCAATCCTGAGTGTATTTGTAGGAGGTTGTTCTTATGATAACTCTCAAGACATGGTAAAACCTATCTTTGCTGTGTAATGGTGCCCAAGTCATTACATCTGATTGGCTGATTAAACAGCCTATACCTAGGCAGAACAGAATGGGTTGGATGTGGTTAAGGTTTCTGGCCTTCAGAAAGGAAAATCATGGGACAGAGACAGATGAGAAGAGAGGAGGAAGGAGAATGCCATGATGGGTTATTGCGGATAACGAACCACATGAGCTGGAAGGAAGGACTCCAATAATGGCTTGAAAAGGTCCAGTTGAGAAAGACAAGCAAGCATTATGGGACTATGGATGAAAGGAAGACCAGATGAGGAAGATAAAGATGATGGCATTGGAGGGAGGCTGGGAAATGGATGGTGAGGTTATTGAGACAGTGCAACTGAAATATCTGCCCAGCCCAAGGTAAATAAGGTAATTATAAATATAATAGGTGTCTATATCTTATTATTTGTGATAACAGGTTAAATAATACCGCCGTGATAATCTTAGGGCTAATAATAAACATTATGTAAATAAACACTCTTTTTTATACTTATAGCAAACTTCAAAGTCTAGAAACGGTCAATAGTGGACACTTACCATGGCCATTCATCATTAGTCAGAAGATTAGACAACTGTGTGTTAAGAAAAATGTGATCTTCAGAGGCTGTAGGAAGTTTTGTCGGTGTGACCTATTGTTGTTGTTGTTGTTTATTTTTTTTTTCTACACAGAATAACCACTGGGTGTCCGGTGTAGACTATTACTGTCCAAGGTCTAGTAATGAGACAAACAGCCTCTGCTCTTAGTCAGAGCAAGGAGGGCAAGTGAATATCCACCATAGTCACACCAATGATCTAAGACTAAAACTTCAGGGATGTGGACGATTTCATTAGCACTTTTCAAGTGTCTAAGCACACTACTCTTCAACTCAGAAGCATTTCGATAACATGAATGTGGACTTTTAATTAAGAAAGATTGTCTTTTAATAAAATGCAATCCTAGAAACTGAGTAAATAAAACTTTGTGGGAAAATTGGTATGTTTATTTTGATAAATCATACTTGTTCACAGACGTTTCCTTGGGTGCAGTCTCATTTTGGAGAATTAAATGCCCACAACATATCAATTCATCCAAACCTGTGGAGCTTCTCTTGTGACACATGAAACACCATGTTTCTTGCAGCTTATTGTATTTTCTTTGTTGTTACTTAAAAATTTCTTTTTTTTCTTTTTTAAATTACTAGTAGTATTTACAATTGATTGTGTCCCAGTTGTAACCCCCCCCCTTGTCTCCTCCTAGTCCCAACCCCCTTCTCTCTTTTTCCCCTACCCTTCTTCCCTAGTCCACTGGTAGGGGAAGTTCTCCTACCCTACTGTCTAATCCTAGCCTATCAGGTCGCATCGTGGTAATGTGTTTTTGTTTGTTTGTTTGTTGATGGAAGAAAACAATTGGATGTGTGATAGTGTATCTTAGAGCATTCACTCAGCCACCCTTGAAACGGGAAGGTGCATTCCATAGCACTGCTGTCACAGGAGCCCTTGGAACCCAGGATGAGGGATCTTTGTGTAAGGCTTGCACAGTGTTTCGGTCAAGGGGACCCAGGCCACTTTTGTTTAAAATTCCAACAGAATTTAGACATCAAAAAGTTGTCTAGGCTCCTCAGACTCCACTGTCTCATCTTCTGGTTTTTGATTCTAGCACACTGTACACTAGTGGTTGATCCACCTCCTCCCATAGGTCCTCAGTTTTCATTCTTCTATGCTCCTGAACTGTCTGTAAGATGCCGCCAACAGCACCACCACAACAGCCCACGGCACCATTTCATGTCCAAGTGACTCACAGATCCCAAAAGCCCATTGGATTTTCAAATATCTCACATTTTGTTTTCTAATGGAGTTAACTGTAATAGCTTAACTCTACCAGCATGTTTCAGCACACACATAAGGTCTCTCCAAAATTTGCCAAATGCTTAGTTAACCTTTAACACACTCACTGTCTGTTTTATCACAATCTATTGTGTATTTCTACAGGTCAATTTTTTAGTACAATGTTCTCTATGAATTATATTATATGAATTATAACCAGCAGCACTGCTTGGAAGTAGAAAACGTGATCTACTATAACCATTCTCCAAGACATACGTTGAGGCTCATTACTTTTCAGAACACCTTACAAAAATTTTGAAAGGTACCCACCATATAATAATCCATGGCAATGTTCTAATTCAATTATTAACTCTCAGCAAGCATCAAGCATTTGCCTAGCATGATATCCATTGCCATACGAAGTGATGATAGCTTACCTGTGGTCCAAGTTGGAGGATACACGTAAGAGACCTAATCTGACTATTTGAAACTTGGTTTATATTGCCAACCTCAGGAAAGTTGAGCCTAAATTTGCCACTTACAGCCAACCTAATGATCAGTGAAGTGCATGTAACTGAGATTATCTCAATTGCACAGAGTAACATAAAAATCAAGTAAAAGGAGATGTTTGTTTTCACATGACCTTGAATTTTTTTCCTGCTGTTGGGCTATAATAACTGATTGCTAAAGTGCTGAACCATAATGCATAGTGTTAAAAAAAAAAAACTATGAAGTATGATAATGTGTTTTCTCTCAAGTATCTTATCTGTTTAGGCTACAGGGGCTAAGATTCTCTCAAATGCTCCTTGAATTTCTAAAATTTTGCATTATAGAACTCATGGTATGTTTACAATATTCTAAAGGTGTTTTAAAGATTTTAGCCAATCTTAATTCTGCAAATTCTGAATGCTAACCTACAAAGATAGTCATATTTTTCAAATTTCTCATTCATCCCAATTTTATTTTAAAAGTGATATTCTTGAAACATGATGACTGTAAGTAAAGGATACATCTGAAGTAATGTGATTTTAGAGACCCTGGAAGACAGATGGGGAATTCATTTTGAACGGTATGTCTTTCAATATCAGCTCTCAAATTCTATTAAACATGTGACCATTTAGTGTCCCTTTAGAGAGACTCTTGATAATGAAATCTGGAGACATATGTGAAGTGGAACAGCTTTGAAAGAAACAATTCAGCTGTGATATTAAAAATTAAAACTGAGCTCTGTGAAGAAGAGACTGAAAAGACGGACTGTTACAGAGTGGTGGTTGATGTTTTCTTACACATGTATCTATTTGGCTTTGCATATGTTTAATTGTGACATTCCAAGTGAGGAACATAAGTATCTGAGAATAAAGTCCAACTGTACCGCTGTTGCTTATACATTCTGGTTGAAGTTATCAATTTAAAGAGAATTATTAGAAGATAATTCAATTTGTCACCACCCTTAACCTAGATATGTATTGGTTTATTTCCCCTTAAGCTATTTGACTTTAAGTATTTAATTAGTGTCTGCATCTGGGAACTTTAAATGTTCCCAAGATGCAGGATTAATAATTACAGCTAATAGAGATGCAGAAACCTGCTACATAAATGTTTGCTAAAACTTCCTACAAGTACCACAATTTTCACATAAAATGATTTTGCCTAATACTTATTTATTCTCAAATTATGCTATTGTCTTATATTTGAAAAAGGACAGTTAAATCACTCAATCACATAATTGTAGGTATTGGATTAGTAGAACACAAAATGGTATTGCAAAACTTACTAAATGTTTTACATGTTCAATGTTTTTAATAGAGATGTTTACATCAACAGGGAGATTAAAATTACAGTTGTTTAGTTTTATCATAACTCAACATACTGACTAGCATGTGAATATACTGAATATTTTAGATAGAAAAGTTGACTAAATATTTTACAATGTGTATGTTTATCTTGTACTGGATTTCAGCAATGTTCTTAGGCAGTGATTATGACTATGTAAAACTACAGCTAGAAGATAAGGTTTGCCCTACACATTAGCAAATCTAGTACTTTTCAAATGCTCTAATGAGATAATGTATTAAAATTTATATCATTGTTACACACAGCTTAGTAGTCCTTACACAAAAATAAATACCTTATCTTCTAGGAGTTTCCATTGATGGTGTCAAGTGTTGTGGATCACAGTTGTACCTTTGCACCATCTCACTGGGATTCAGATTTGCAAAGGGTCAAGTGACAAATAGGTAAGTTATGCTCAGTGGTTCAGTGTGTAAAAGTGCTTGCCACTAAGCTTGACATGAGTTCAAATTCCAGAACCCACATGGTAGAAATAAAACATTTCTGCAATCTACCCTCTGACTCCCACATGTGTGTCATGGCATGTGCAGGTTCCCACATGTGTACATACAAGTAATGAAGATATGTATTAAGAAAAATATGATAGATAATCCTAGAGATTCCTATGCTAAACATCTGTTGTTTGACTCTATGCTGCACATTTTTTAATTAAATGTTTATTTTTTTAATATTAGTTACAGTTTATTAACTTTGTATGCCAGCTGTAGCTTACTCCCTCATTCCCTCCCACTTCCATCCTCCCTCCCTCATCTCCTCCCTGCCCCTTTCCAAGTCCACTGCTAAGGGAGGACCTCTTCCCCTTCCATCTTACCCTAACTTATCAGGTATCTGGCTGGCTCTTTGAACTCTCCTTCCTCCCCCCGCCCAGGGAGGAGCACTCTTGCTAGGCCACAGAGGAGGACATTGCAGCTAGTCCTGAAGGTACCTGATATGTTGCAAATTTTATTAAGAGCAATTGAAAGATACAAAATAGCCCTATTGCCTAACCTCTTTTTTTTAGATAAATCTTGTGTGAAACACCTGAGCTGCACATTTAAAAGAAAATGGCATACTTCGTAATTAAAATTAATTTTGATCATCAACTTGGTAGGATCTTGTATCATCTCAGAGAAAAATCTTTGTAAGAAAAAGTTCTAAATTGAGTTAACTGTAGTGAGAAGACTGACTCTAAATAAATGCAGGCACCGTTCCACCAGCTATGTTCCCAGACTTTTAGGAAGAAATGTGCTGAGTACTGGCACTTCATCTTTCTCTGCTTCCTGTGCTTGATAATAGAGCAGCTGCCTCATGTCCATGTTAACACATCTTCTTCACCACAGAGGACTGTACCTTCAGTTTATGAACAAAAAAATTATTTCCTCCTTCCTTATTGTCCTTTAGTTCAGCATGTTTTAACAGTAATAACAAATGGAACTACTATGGGTGTTAAATAATCATCAGAAATTATTATTACCTTAGGTCCAGGATAGTCCCTTTCAAAATAGCATGGAAAAAATGGGGGGAAATGAGTGTTTGTTCTTGTAGGTCTATGAAAAGTTCTGAAAACCAGGTATAATGGACATATATAAAGTTTAGATAATATGCCACTTGCATAGCTATCTGGAATGGTCTGTACATGGCAGACTCTGGATATTGGACAAAATATGATGTAAGTAAGCAGCATATATGACAAATGACATAAAGCATAACAGAATGATGAATAACACTGTTAAAATGCCAGCTTTGTGCTTCTTTATAATACCTCTATGACATCAACCTCATCCATAGTGAATAAAGTATGCTTCAACTGTAAAACTCCTTGAATTTTTTTTTAATCTCCCAATTCTTTATGATATGCTTTCCATGGTTTCCAGGCTGCACTATCCAAACTGCTGATCCGTGTGCTATGGCTCATACTATAACCAAACATTCACACTGTGTACTTCTACTAGCTCACATTAACCCTCATATTAGAAAAATCACAATCATGACGGAAGAAGCTTAAATGAGCTGAATCCTGAGCAGGCATGATGACAATTATGGACTGCACCAGAGTCTAGAACTTTTGGTCATGGGCTAATTCTTAAGATAACATTAATTAATGCCTTCTATTTACCTGTTTTCTCATATATAAATACATATGACACTTTAAGTTAAAAACATGTAGAAGATTCTGTGTATGTTTCTCCTCATATACCAACAATAATACTTCACAAGATTTGGCAATTTACAAGAAGGACCTTGATAGTGAAAAAAATTACCAATACTCTGTAGATATTCTCAGTTTAATTCTATGATTGTGTCTCTGTGTGTCTTTACTTGTATGGAGATCTGTTAACTCTACAGTCATGACTCCCTGCAGGAATCTACGGCATTGCTTCTTTAAAAGACATCACCTCTTTCTCCACTTCACTCCTCAATGTTTTACCATGACTGTCCATTTTTTAAATTTTGTTATTTTAAGTGATTTGCAGATGAAATAGATAGGGAGTAATTTTTTAATTAAAATATGAGTTTTTTTTTAATTTGAAAAATTCATTCCAGTTGTTGCATGTATCATTTTGTGTTTCATATGAACGTTCCATAGCTTACTCATTCATCTGTTGAAAGACATTTGTGCTGTCTTCATTAGGGGGAGGGATGCACTACAGCAAAACAGTGAAATAAGTTTTGTATTGATATATCTAAGTGGGTATTTGCTTTCATTCCTCTGTTATAAGTGCCCTCCTGTGCAATTGAAGAACTACCGTTAGTCACATATTTTGTTTTTGTATGAAAATCACACCAATGTTTTCAGCATAGGTTTTTTATTTGTGCAGAACTGTATTTGAATGCTCTATATTCTGCCTGTTCTGTTCCACTAATTCCTCTTTCTGATGAGAGGATCTGGTGTTGATACTGTAGATGTAGAAGAAGCATTAACAGCACATAGTAGGACTCCTCCTTGGTGTGTTCATTTTGCCATACTTTCCTCTCCTGTTCTAAACGCAGTTTCTTTCCACGTGTCTATGCTTTAAAATCAACTTGTCCATGTACACGATGAAACATCACTGGAGATTCTCTAGGAACACTATTAAACAGATTAGGAGCATAGTGTCAATGCTGTTACCTCACGAAACTCCTAAATCTCTCATACAATACCTGTTCTTGTTGATTTAGGTTTTATATTTTCTTCAGCAACAGCTTAGCAATTTCTAACATCCATGTTTTATCAAGTGCAAACCTTAGAATTTTATTCCCTTAGGAGAGAATTTATGTGCTACTATTTTTATTTTGACTCTCACATGTACGAGGTTAATTATAAAAACATGAATAATTTCTTCGTGGACATATATAACTTCATCTTATTACCTACAGCAGGTAAGTTAGCAGACTTCTTAGAAACTGCTAAATAGATGGTGACTTCATTTGCAAACAAGCACATATCGGGTCTTCGTATTTTCCTCTTCATCATCTATTTCTCGTGTTTTATCAAAACAGGAATTATTAATGCAATGCTGAATAACACTGATGAGAATAGAGATTCCATTCTTGTTTCAGATCTTAAATGAAGGCATTTTCTCTACTCCCGGGTGGCTATAGATGTTTCCTATGTGATTTTTTTTTAAGTTTAGATAATAATCTTCCATGGCTATCTTGCCTTGATTTTGTTTACAGTGTGGTGCTATGAACCATCAGTGGTTAAAGCTTATAGATTTCTCTCCTGGATGTTGATATGGTTGAAAGCATTCAGTTGCTTTTGTAAATTAATCTCACATGACAAAGGTACTTTTTACTTTAACACGGTATATAAACCCTTGACATTGTTTGATTTCACAAAATACATCTTCATAATATTTCTGTGTCTAAGTTAATGAGAGATTTTGATCTAGAATTTTTATTTTGTATATTTTGTAGGATTTCTGTGTTAGGTAGTAAATGTTTCTCAAGCACATACATTGTGGAAAAGATTCTGCAAAAAAATGTGACAATTATTTAAATGCCTGCCACAGTCTGTTCACAAAAGCAGCTAAAAATTGGGCCAGTTGACAGAGATTCATATCTTCATTGCTAGTCTGGGCAATGTGGTCCTCTCTCAAATTAAAAGGAAATTGGAAATACTGTATTGGTAGAACACTATCTAGACATCCATGAGACAATATACTCAGTGTCTAGTACTGGAAGAAAAAAATACATTAAAGTCATCTTATCTTTGTGGGAAAAGCTTTTAAATTATTTTCAATTTGTAATAATCCAGGTTTATCAAAATGAGCTAATTACTTTTGTTGAATTTTGATATTTTTGAACTTCAGTGTTCATTTTTAAGTCACTTGCCAATTTTAAAGTGACTAATAATACTTGACTGAACATTTTAATGCTTATGGATTCTGCATTCATGTCTCCTTTTTCATTTCTTATATTGGTATCTTATGTCTTCTCTACATTTATTTTTATACTGTTTTTTTTTACTGTTTACTAGGAGGTTGTTCAATCTTATTGATGGTATAAAAATTATTCATAAATATTTGTTTCATCCATTTTTTCTGTTGCTTTTTTGCCTTCAATTTCATTTGTTTTCTTCTCTGATATTTATCATATCCTTTCCTCATTTAGGATGTCCTTGGAAAATAGATTATTGAACTGAGAACATTCCTCATCCCAATAACAAAACAATTCTTTTCATTACTGTCATTTTTTCAATGTTATCACCAAGATTTAAAATCTCTTTTTATCCAAGTGATTTTTCACTGGTTCTGTTGAAAATGGAAAACAATATAATGTTTGTTGGATTCTGAACTATATTTGTAAAGTTGAGTGATGTATTTTTGCCTACCCAGAAGTCGCACATTATACAAAGAAGCAGGAACTGCCTAGAACATGTAGAGAGAAAAATCACAAAGATGAGAGACAGTATATTCCAACAAGTATCCAAACCCAGAGCAATAAATTTAAGCAAATCATTGTGTTTTTCCCCCAGTACTTCTTATGAGGGAATTTTTCCCATTGTAGTGGTGCCATCTTTGAGAAGTAGATAAGGCATAAAACTACAATCAAATGGATTGGATTAGGAATACTATGAAGGGAAACCACAAAGTTTCTTCATCTCTTTAGGTACACGAGGGCAACACTCAAAGACAGTCATGAATCCAGAAGTATGCCAGTAGTAGACAGTAATTTTCCATTATTTTTATCCTAAACTTTTTAAAGGGAAGAAACGCATTTGCTGTTGTCTATGAGTCTCTAAGCTCATGCTAATTTGTCATGCCATCTTTAATGGGCAAGTACAACATTCTGGACAAAGTAGTTTCAGCTAAGCTGTTTGTTCTGTGCCATATACAGAGGACAGTGAGTTTATCATCGAAAAAATGCTACAAGTTTTCCCATAGCAAAAGCAAGCAATTCAGCTCTCAATTAAAATCAAAGTTGTAGATCTGGTTTATGCAAAGTAACAGATATTAAAGACTCTGTTATTCATTTATAGCCTAACATTTTGGTTACTTTTTAAATACTATCTATCATTGCATTAACTCATGAAAAAGTCAGCCATGAATTTCAATAAACTTTTTACTTAAATAAGACTATTAAAATGAAAGAATAAAGATACCCATAGACACCCATACTTTTGCTGAATATCAAATATTTTGGAATGATTCTGGTGAAATTGCATTTCTTAATTGTTTGTCATTTTGGATATTTCAAATGTAAATTAAACATAAATGACAAAAAGTGGTGTGCAAACTTTTGGAGTTCCTTATCACAGTTAGCGCTTGATACACTTTTTAAATTAAGTTTTAAATGTTCATATTAGTATTTTGTTTTAGACATCAACATTTTTTACATAAAGACCAATTGAAAACATCTTAAAATAATACTGACCAAGAAAAATGAAACTTGGAAAAAATTAAATAAGCAGGGATGCTATAAATGTCATATTTTGAAAAGCAATATAGTGAGAAGTAGGTATGGAGGGATGGAATCCTGTCACTAAAGATCTCTTATTTAAATTTAATTTTATTATATATTTATCAATTACAATTTATTCACTTTGTATTCCTGCTGCAACCCCCTCCGCGGTCTCCTCCCATTTCCAGGCACCCACCCTCTTCTTCCCCTATAACCTTTCCCTAGTCCCCTCATAAGGGAGGACCTCCTCCTCCTCTATCTGACCTAGCTTATCAAGTCTCATCAAGGCTGGTTGCTTCATCATCCTCTGTGGCCTGGCATGGCTGCAACCCCCCAGCCCAGAAGGAGGTGTAAATTCAATACTCTTACTTGAACGACTCCTATTTTTCCCCTTTGAAATGTGCTTTCTTTTAAAAACTATTTATTATTATTATTATTATTATTATTATTATTATTATTAATTCACTCTGTATCCAGTTGTAGCCCCCTCCCTAACCTCCCTCTTCCTCCCCTCTCTTCCCTAGTCCACTGAAAGGGGAAGTCTTCCTCCCCTACTGTCTGACCCTAGCCTATCAGGACTGCCTGAATCCTCTTCCTCTGAGGGCTGGCTAGGTTACCTCACCTGAGAAAAGTGATCAAGGACCAGGCAACTTAATTCCTGTCTCTTCTAACCTTACTAGGGAACCCACATGGAGACTGAGCTGTGTATGGGCTATATCTGAGCAGGGGGTAGAGGGCCTCTGAATGTCATTTCTTTGGTTGATGCATCAGTCTCTGCAGTACCCTCTGGGTACTGCATTTTTAGATAATCTAACTAAACAATTGTGGCATATGTTTGTAGAGTACAGGATACAAATGTATCCTTGTATTACAAGGTAGGCACTCTTCTGCATGAGAATATTTCTTTGGAATGTGGTGTATTAAGAGTTTTGGTTCCTTTCTGAAACTGACATTCAACCAAGGACCATGTATGGATATAACCTAGAACCTCCGCTCAGATATAGCCTGTGGTAGCTCAGTAACCAATTGGTTTCCCAAAGTGAGGGGAACAAGGACTATTTCTAACAGGAACTCAATGAAGATACCTGATAAAACAGGATCAGATGAATGGGGGGAGGTCCCCCCCTATCAGTGGACTTGGAAAGGGGCACAGTGGTGATTAGTGAGGGAGGGAGGGACTGGGAGGGAATGAGGGTTCGGGGCACGGCTGGGATACAGAATTAATAAAATGTAACTGATAAAAAAAAAAGAGTTTTGGTTCCTTTAAAAACCCAGTTATGATACGTAAACATGTTTGGTTTTTTTTTAATTTTTTTTTATTTTACAATTTATTCTCTTGGTATCCCAGCTGTAGTCTCCTCTCTTATTCCCTCCCAATCCTGCCCTCCCTCCCTCTTCTCATCCCATGGCCCTTCCCCAGTCCATTGATTCTGGATGTCCTCCTCCCCTTCCATCTGACCCTAGCCTACCAGGTCTCATCTGGATTGGCATCATTGTCCTCCTCTGTGGCCTGGTAAGGCTCTTCTCCTCCCCTCAGGGGGAAGTGATCAGAGATCCAGCAACTGAGTTCATGTCAGAGACAGTCCGTGTTTCCATTACCAGGGAACCCACTTAGAGACTGAGCCACCATGGGCTACAGCTGTGCAGGGGTTATCTCCATGAATGTTTTTTTTTTTAATTCCAGGTGTCAGATATGGGACTGCTTCAGAATGTCCACAGAAGCAGACTATTTTCCAGCTGAAGATAGTTTAATTCTGGGTAGAGAGGGTATAAAAAGATGATACTACCCAGAAAGGTGGCTACTGCTCCCATGTTTCTGCTTGTTTGTCTTGCTACTGTTTCTTGAGCTGCTGGCTCATCCTGTTGCTCTGCATGCTGCTGCCTTTGGTATTGCTAGATTGCCGGTTTCCTGGACTTTTTGGATATTCTAACTATGAAGATTGGACTTCACTCAATGAACTTTATGTCCCCAATCAGCAAGAAGTAGCCTATAGACGTCTATGTCCCCTTTGTCCTCTGAAAAGTAGAGGGAAGAAAACCAACAAGATAGGAAAAACAAATGCACATACAATGCAGACTTGTAATATTTAATACAAGTTAGTCAATGAGGGAACATTTCTCAAACACCACACATGTATATTTCAATTTTAATAAACATTCTGGTTCATCCACTTTATGGCATCAATCCATTCTTATTTCGATTTATTTATATATCATTTTAGCTTCATATTCCATCATTTCTGTAATTTGAGAAAATGGATCTAGATCAGCTCACCTAAGAAAATAGAGACCCATCTGTTAGGTTTTATATGCATCTGTTCCTAGGCTAAATCCATTTGTCAATTTCATTTGACTTAATATATTTCCTCTAAGCACATAACATGGTATGTAAGAAAAAGAATTAAGAGCCTTGTTTTATGAGATATGAAGGTAGAGGTTACAATAAGTATACTTACAGCCAAATGTGTTTGAAAAACGTTTTAATATACTGAACCTGACCTTTGTGAATCATTTAAATGTTTTGAAAACTTTCTTCAAATAACTTAAAATTATAGCAGATAAATACCGTGCAAATCAATCTTCTTTACATTTGAATTTTCAATGTATATTTTAATTTCAAAGAAAAATAAAATAAGTATATATACATATGCATGTATATATATAGAGGGGGGGAAGGTGGTTAAAACTATAGTCAGATCTGTATTTTGGTTTGGTATGGTGTGTATATGCTTGCAAAAGTGAGTACATCAATGTGGAAACCGTACAAAACCAGAGGTTTTGCTCCTGAGCACCATCCATCTTTTATTTATTTATTCATATATTTTGACACGGGGCCTCTGACTTCCCTGAAACTCACCAAGTTTATGCCCAGTTGATACCCAGAGAGCTGTTCATCCCTCCCTCTCCAGGTCTGGTAATACAGGTGAGCTAATATCTTACCTTTTAATAATTTTTTACTATTATTTTTTAATTTTTATTTTTTACAATTTATTCATTTCATATCCTCATTGTAGCCCCTTCCCTCAACTCCTCTCCCTTCTGTCCTCCCTTTCTCTACTCCACTATTCCTTTCCCCTAGTCCACTGAAAGGATGAATCCTCCTACCCAGCCATCTGACCCTAGCTTATCAAGTTTCATCAGGGCTGCTTGTATCCTCTTCCTCTGTGGCCAGGCAAGGCTACATCACCAGAATGAAGTCATCAAAAAGCAGGCAACCCAGTTCATTTCAGAGACAGCCCCTACTCCCTTACTCAGTAACCCACATGGAGACTGAGCTGCCTACCAGCTACATCTGAGCAGGAGTTCAAGGTCCTCACCATGCATGGTCCTTGGGTGGTGCATGAGTCTCTGCGGGCCACAATGAACCCAAATGTTTTGGCTTTGTTGGTCTTCTGTGGATCTCCTGTGCCCTCCAGCTCCTTCTGGTCCCCCTTCTTCCATAAGACTCCATTGCTTTGCCCAAAGTTGGGATGTGAGTCTCGGCCTCTGCTTCAACCCCCTGTTGGGCAGAACCTTTCAGAAGACATCTATGGTAGGCTCCCATCCTGTTCCCTCTCTTCCTGTTGCCATTCTGAATGAGATTTTTGCCTTCTCCCCAGGGTCCTCCTGGTTGTTTATCATCTTTAGGTATGTAGATTTTAGTACAGTTATCCTATATTATAGGGCTAATATCAGATTATAAGTGAGTATATACCATGTGTGTCTTTCTGCTTCTGAGATACCTCACTCAGAATGGTCTTTTCTAGTTCCATCCATTTACCTACAAATTTCATGATTTCCTTATTTTTCATAGCTGAGTAGTATTCCATTGTGTAAATATATAACAATTTCTGTATCCATTCTTCGGTTGAGGGACATCTAGGTTGTTTCCAGATTGTGGCTATTATGAATAAATCTGCTATGAACATAGGTGAGCAAATAGCCTTGCTGAATGGTCAAGCATTTTTCAGTATGTGCCCAGGAGTGGATCTTGGAATAGCACTATTCCCAATTTTCTGAGAAAACACCTAATAGATTTCCAAAGTGGTTATTCAAGTTTGTACTCACAACAGTAATGGAGGAGGATTCCTCTTTCTCCACATCCTCTCCAGCATATGCTGTCACTTGAATTTTTGACCTTAGCCAATATGATGGGCATAAGATGCATTTCAATGATTAATAAAGATGTGCAGCATTTCTTTAAGTGTGTCTCAGCCATTTGATACTCCTCTGCTGAGAATTCTTTGTTTACCTCTCTACCCCATTTTTAATTGGCTTATTTGGTTTGCTGGTCTTTAATTTCTGGAGTTCTTATAGATTCTGAATATTAGCCTTCTGACAGATGTAGGATTGGTGAAGATCCTTTCCCAGTCTGTAGGCTGTCCTTTTGTTCTGATGACAGGTCCTTTGCTTTACAGAATCTTTTCAGCTTCATGAGGTACCATTTATTGATTGTTGATCTTAGAGTAAGAGCTCTTGGTGCTCTGTTCAGGAAGCTGTCTCCTCTGCCAATGAGTTCAAGGCTCTTCCCCACTTTTTCTTCTAACATATCTAATATGTCTTGATTTATGTTGAGCTCTTTCATCAGCTTGGACTTGAATTTTGGCAGGGTAATAGATATGGGTCTATTTGCATTTTCTAATGTAGACATCCAGGTAGAGCAACACAATTTGTTGAAGATGCTATCTTTTTCCATTGTATGATTTTGGCATCTTTGTAAAAAATCAGGTGTTCCTAGGTGAGTGGCTTAATTTCTGGGTCTTTGATTGTATTCCATCAATTGGATACATTGATGTTGGCTATTGCCTTGTTATACATTGCTTGTACTGTATTGAGGTATATGCTTTGTATCACTGATCTCTCCAAGATTTTAAACATGAATATGTGTTGAATTTTATCAAATGCTTTTTGGCATCTAAAGTGATGATCATGGTTTTTTGTTTTTGTTTTTGTTTTTTTCCTTGCAGTTTGTTTTTATGGTGGAGTGTATTGATGGATTTCTGTACGTTAAACTACCCCTCCAGGCCTGGGATGAAGCTGGTTGTTCATGGTGGATAAAAACTTTGATGTATTCTTGGATTCTGTTTGCAAGTGTTTTATTGATAGTTTTGTATCATTCTTCACATGGGAAATTGGCCTGAACTTCTTTTTTTTTTTTTTTTTTTTTTTTTTTTTTTTTTTTTTTTTTTTTTTTTTTTTTTTTTTTTGTTGGATCTTTGTGCAGTTTAGGCATCAAAGTGACTGTGACCTTTTAGAATGAGTTTGATAATGTTCTTTCTGTTTCTATGTTGCAGAATAGTTTGAAGATTATTGTATTTAGCTCTTCGAAGGTCTGGTAGAATCTGTGCTGAAATCATCTGGCTCTGGACTTTTTTTTTTTATTGGAGACTTTTGATGACTATTTATATATTTTTTAGGGCATATAAAACTATTTCACTAACCTTAAGTCAGCTTTGGTAAGTGGAATCTATCAAGAAAATTGTTGAATTCATTTAGAATTTCAAATTTTGTGGCATATAGGCTTTTGATGTAGGACCTAATGATTGTTTGGATTTCCTTAGTGTCTGTACTTATGTCTCCCTTTTCTGATTTTGTTGATTTGGTTAGCGTCTCTCTGCATTTTAGATAGTTAGGAAAAGGTTTGTCTATCTTCTTGATTTTTTTCAAGGAACCAACTCTTGGTTTTGTTGATTCTTTGAATTGTTTTCTTCATATCTAGCTTATTGATTTCAGCACTGAGTTTGGTTATTTTCAGCTGTCTACTCTGCTTGAGTGTGTCTGCTTATATTTTTTCTAGGTCTTTCAGGAGTTCAATTCAGTTCCTTGTATGAGATGTGTCGAATTTCTCTATGAAGTCACTTAGTGCTATGAAATTTTTCTCTTAATGATGCTTTTATGGTGTCCCATAAGTATGGGTATGTTGCGCCTTCATTTTCATTGAATTCTAGAAAAACTTTTATTTCTTTCTTTACTTTTTCCCTGACCCTGATGTCATTGAATAGAGAATTGTTTGGTTTCCAGAAGTATGTGAGCTTTTCACTATTCCTGTTGCTGATGTCTAGCTTTAGTCCATGGTGGTCTGATAGGATAGAGGGAATTATTTCAATCTTCTTGTATCTGTTCAGGTTTGCTTTGTGACTGACTATTTGATCTATTTTGGAGAAGGTTTTGTGAGGTTCTAGGAAGAAGTTAAATTGTTTTTTATTTGGGTGAAAAAATCTGTAGTTATCTGTTAGGTCCATTATATTTATGACATCTGATAGTGTCATTGTGTATTTGTTTATTTCTGTTTAGTTGACTTACGCTTTGGTGAGAGTTGGGTGTTGAAGTCTCCCACTGTTAGTTTGTGGGGATCTATATGTGGTTTAAGCTTTATTAATGTTTCTTTTACAAATTTGGGTGGCCTTGTGTTTGGGGCATAGATATTGAGAATTGAGATGTTTTCTTGGTGGAATTTTCCTTTGATGAGTATGCAGTGACCTTTTCATGTCATTTCATTAATTTTGGTTGAAAGTCTATTTTTTTAGGCTCCATTTGGTTTTAATTTCACAGTGAAAATTTTCACCTTTATAATTTTTTTAAATTTTTATTAATTATATTTTATTCACTTTGTATACCCCCATAAACCCTGCCCTTCTTCCCTCCCGATCCCACCCTCCCTTCCCCTTTCTCACACATGCTGCTCCCCAAGTCCACTGATAAGGGAGGTCCTCCTTCCTTCTGATCTTAGTCTAGCAGATCTCATCAGGAGTAGCTGCATTGACATCTTCTGTGGCCTGGTAAGGCTGCCCCCCCTCCAGGGGAGGTGATTAAAGAGCAAGCCAATCAGATTATGTCAGAGGCAGTCCCTCTTCCCATTACTATGTAATCCACTTGGACACTAAACTGCCATGGGCTACATCTGTGAAGGGTTTTAGGTTATCTCCATGCATGGTACTTGGTTGGAGTATGAGTCTCTGGGAAGACCCCTTTGTTCAAATTTTCTGGTTCTGTTCCTCTCCTTGTGAAGCTCCTGTCCTCTCCAGATCTTACTATTTCCCACTTCTTTCATAAGATTCCATGCACTCTGCTCAACAGTTGGCCATAAGTCTCAGCATCTGCTTTGATAGTCTGCAAGGCAGAGCCTTTCAGAGGCCCTCTGTGGCAGGCTCCTACCTTGTTTCCTGTTTTTCTTCTTCTTCTGGCTATAATGCTCAATCCCCATCCCAAAAGGCAAAGAGGATGGACATCAGAAGAAGAAGAAAGTCTATTTTATTCGATGTTAGAATGGCAACTCCTGCTTGTTTCTTGGATCCATTTCCTTGGAAAACCATCTTCCAGTCCTTTACTCTCAGGTAATGTCTATATTTTTGACTGATATGTATTTCTTTTATGCAGGCAGGATGTTGAGTCTTGTTTAAGAATACATTCTGTTAGTCTGTGTCTTTTTATTGGAGAGATGAGTCCACTGATTTTGATAAAGATGAATATCCAGTGACTGTTGGTTCCTTTTATTTTGATGTCAGTTGTTATAGTGTGTTTTTGTGCTTCTCTACTTTTAATTTTGTTATAGTGAAATTATTTATTTCTTGTGTTTTCCTGGGTGTAGTTAACTGTCTTCTTTTGCATTTTTATTTCTAGTGTCTTATTTAGGCCTGGATTTGTGGGTAGGTACTATTTAAATTTGTTTTTGTGGTTGAATATCTTGTTTTCTCATTCTATGATGATTAAGAATTTTGCTGGGTATAGTGGTCTGGGCAGACACGTGTGTTCTCTTAGGGTCTGCGTGATATCCATCCAAACTCTTCTGGTTTTCATAGTCTCTGCTGAGGTATGATTATGCTGGGTTTGTCATTATATGTTACTTAGCCCTTTTCCTTTGCCACTTTTAGTATTATTTTCTTTGTTCTGTATATTTAGTGTTTTGATTATTTTCTTTACTAGTCTAATCTATTAATTGTTCTGTAAGGCCTCTTGTATGCTTATAGACATCTCTTTCTTTAAATTGGGAACATTTTCTTCTATGATTTTGTTGGAAATATTTTCTGGGCCTTGGAGACAGGAACCTTCTTTTTCCTCTATTCCTATTATTCTTTAGTTTCCTCTTTTCATGTTGTCCTTGATTTCTTGGATGGTTTGTGTCAAGAATTTTTTTTTCATTTAACTTTTTCTTTGACAGATGCACTGATTTCTTCCATTGCATCTTCTACACTGAGATTCTTTCTTTCATCTCTTGTATTCTGTTTGAGAGTATTACCTCTGTAGTTCATATTTTCTTCCCTCTCTAGGATTCTTCAATTTGTGTTTTCCTAAATGTTTCCTTTTCCATCTTGTGATCTTGAACCATTTTGTTGATTTCTTTCACCTGTTTGTTTCTATTTTCCTGCCTTTCATTCAATTCCTTCTCTTGTTTGTTTGAACTTTCCTCTATTTCTTTTATTTATTTCAGCAATTTAATTATTTCCTCTCTGAATGCCACAACTTGTTTGACTCTATCTTCCTGTATTTCTTCACATATTTTCTTTCCTCTTATATTATCTCCATAAGCATAGATTTTAGGTCATTTTCTTGAGATTACCTTGTGTTCAAGTGTTGAGGGATGCTTGCCTTTGGATAATTGGGTTCTGGAGATGCCATATTGCTTTGGCTTCTGTTGATTGTGTTCTTGTGCTGGCCATGACCCACCTGACTATCTCAGGTATTGACTGGTAGTTTCAGGTGCCTTCTGAAGTCCTGGAGCTTGGTGATGGTTCAGAAAATTTCCTGGGCAGGAAGCTGGTTGTTCCAGAGGAGCCCTCCTCAGATTATTGGATATGGTTTCTGAGTGGATGGTAGTTCTCAGGGAATTGCTGCAGCTCTCCTAACATATATGGTCTTGTAGGTTAGCTGGGCTCCTGTGGATCCCCTGGTCTCTCCTTCACCAGGGGAAGTCCCAGAGAGAGTAAGCCTACCACTGACCTTCTTGCTCTGAATTTGATGATCAGCAGCTGCTCAGACACTGTGTTTGCTGGGTAAAACCCTCCAGAAGAACCAGGGAGCCTACAAGTGTGGTTCTGCTCACTAGGGAGACAGGTTGAGCTTTGGAACAATGTCTGGAGCTGATCCTGTGGCTCTCAGGAATTAATATGTCTGACACTGGAGATCTACTTCCAAGTACCCAGAAAGTAATCAGTGGCAGGTGAGCATAGCACACAGGCCTGTGGCTAAAGCCTAGATACTCTGAGCCTGAGGGAATTCTGAAAATTTTCCAGGGATTAGTTGGGTGCCCTGAGGTCTTACCTGATTGTTTCCCTCCCTGTGATATTTCCTCTTGACTGAGAGGCCCAGTCTTTGGTATTTGGGAGCCCACAGTTCAGACTGGGAAGGTGAGCACAATAGGTAGGTCTCTGGCTACCTGCTGGAGACTAGGTACTTGCAGGAGATAAGGTCATCCAGAGAAATAGCTGTATTACATGAGGTTGGACGCAAGTGTTTCCCTCACCCTGAGCTTTCCTCCTACCTGGTAAACATGGTGGCCGGTGTTTTGGGACCCACAGTTCAGTCTGTTGGTTGTTTCTGCCCTGCTGATCAGACATGGTGTGCTAGGGCCACTGCCATCTTGGATCCTCACCCCATACTTACCTTTTTAGAGTTGAGTTCTGGAGATCAAACTCAGGCCCTCACTATTACAAGGACAACACTTTACTGACTCCTCTGCTTTAGTTCCTGAGATATCTCTTCATTCTTTCATTAGGTTTTACTAGTGGGAATTTCCAAAACAGTGTCCACCTGTAGAAAATTCCACCTGTCCTGCTTCAATAGTGAGTCTTGAACAGGATCATGATTTCAGAAATGTTCACAGATTTTTGAAGGTGGGCTTTCAAAATATTTAAGATGATTGAAATCAGTTGGCTGCTTAGACCATTTCTAGTCATTTTAGAACAAGAGTCTTTTAATTCTTTGTTAAACTTTGTTAACAATAAAATTATTTCAGGTTCTGTTCCAGCTTCTTCCATGCTATATTGTATGTGGATTAAACTTGCATACTGCCCACAATCTCTGTGAGATCGTATGGTCACCTGTCCTGATGTGTCCTGGATACTCTGTTTCCTGGTAGTCATCCACTGCTTCTGGCTCTTAAAATCTTTCTATTATCCTCGTCTGCAGTGATATCTATAGTGATTTGGGACCAGAAAGCTCTGACCTTTCACTAAGTATGAAAACAACCCAAAGCAACATACGAACTATGATCCTCCTTTTATTGTATAATGATGAAAATAAAGAAAGGCTAGAGGTGAGGAGTCGTA
This sequence comes from Rhombomys opimus, assembly GCA_010120015.1. Classification (NCBI taxonomy): domain Eukaryota; kingdom Metazoa; phylum Chordata; class Mammalia; order Rodentia; family Muridae; genus Rhombomys; species Rhombomys opimus. The sequence goes on along the minus strand of REGO01000388.1, from coordinate 1,133,200 downwards.
AAAGTTCACACACAGAAAAAGAAACAGATTGGGAATGGAGAGGCAGCTCAGTCAATAATGTGCCTTTCATATAGACAAGAGGACCTGAGCTTGGATTTCCATGTTTTAGATGAAAGTCACCAAGATTATATAACCCCAACACTCAGAAGGCAGAGTCAGGTAGATGCTAGGGGCTCAGCTGGCAACCAGCATAGATAAATGGATGAATGAACTCTATGTTTGGTAAGAGACTGCATCTCAAACAGAAAGATTAACAGTTAGAACTTGTAGAAAAAGAAAAACACTATATGGAACTCTGGCCTCAATATGTATGCACAGAGATCCACATGGGCCAGTACGAATGTCATACACACAGAAGAGAAAAATACAAAAGTGTAAAAATGGACTAAATATGAAAAGACAAGCTGTTCATCCGTTTCTATGTAATTGCTTCTCACCCAACTATTTTGTAACCTTGAAAACTCTAATTATATTTGGGCCTCATCCTATTTATGCAATCATTTAAATATTTTCTGTGAGAGCTCATTAAATTAGTTCACTTCTTAGGACTTGTTCTTCTTGAATAATAATAATATACTACCCTTGAAAAACAGAATTTCACAACTCCTCTGGTAAACAAGATTTTTTTCATTCCAAAGGTGGGGGTATTGCAAACCAGTTGGCAAAGACGTTATCTCATTTTTAACTTCAGTTCATTTTGTGAACCCAAATCCAGGCAGCCTTTGGATGTGTTTTGCAAGCTGTTTAAAAATTATTATTATTTTTGACATTCGAAAGGAAATAAAATACTCTTGGGGACAGGTTGAGAAATGTAAGCTCTTTTAGGCATTCTGAACCACCCTGCTGTTAAACGTTGCCTAACACACTACCTTGTGGCTCTTTACCTGACCTGTGCCTTTTGTATCTCTCCAACAGCTAAGTGACAAGGTGCACGTCAAACACCTCAAACTTCAGGAAGTAAGATCCTAAGCAGCTACTAGAGGCCAGTGAGGATGCCTTCCAGGAATGGGTCAACATTTAAGCTGTAAGGAGACACCAACAAAGAATCCATCCATCCAGCTCTAAAAATGTTATGCCTCTTGACTGTGCTTCCTAGGGTGATGTCTTTTTGCTATTAAATGGTTTCACAGCCTGGGAAAGCATGACAGGTTTTATCAGCCTTGACAGCTGTCTAGAGAAAACAGCAGGCAACCTGAGGCTTCAACCACTGTGTCTAGCTATCTACTCAGGTCCTGTCAAAGTTCACAAATTTGAACCTGATCAGCACTCAAATCAAGGCTCTCCCTGCTGAATGCATCCAGGCTTACTCCAGTCAGAGGCGTTTTGTGCAAGGTTGCTGATGTTTTCAAGGTTGTATTTATTGTGAGGTGGGACACAGTATTCAGAACTATTTGATTATGATCAACCAAATTCATATCTATATTCCTGGGACTCTATAAGCTTGTGAACCTTAGAGTACTATGGCCCAACTTTAGACACAAGCAAGTCTCTCTTCCAGGTTCCTGCTCCTACTCATCTCCCTTTTATTCTTTCTCAACTGTCTATTTTTGCTGTTGGCAATAAATAAAAAAGAATGTCCCCACAATGTCACCTTTTGGTGGGCATTCAAACTTCAAACGTGCCCACTGCCACTACCATACCGTGAAACCAGCAGATCATTTTCTGGGTCTCCTCTACTCTATTTTCCCAACAGAAAAAGATAGAGCTATGCAAAAGAGTTCTAACAATCCTAACGCTTATTCCTCATAGGAATCATAACTGCTGTTATGGAGCAATTACAGTTAATCTGAAAATTCTATCTTTATATAGGCATTTGGAAAATTTCTTTTTGGGGAGCCAATGCAAATGCACTCAGAATACAAATGAAATTATTAATTGCATGTAGAGGAATTTTAATTCAGAACATGGCTGCTCTGGCAAGAGATCACATCCAAAAACCTTCTAGGTCTGCGTGATGTGGCTGGAATACAAACACACTTTTAATCCAGGAGACAGAGGCAAGATCAGAATTCAAGGCCAGCCTGGTATACAACAAGTATCAGGTAAAGAAAAGTTTGGGTCCAAGCATGGTGGTACATGCCTTTAATACCAAACAATGAAGCTAAAAGTAGTTTGTATAAGAAAGCATCCATGTTTGAAATTTATGTGTAATTGAGTGGCAGAAACAGTGATAAATCAGAGAAAGATGTGACAGAATAGGATATGCCCAACTCTCAGAAGATGAGAGAGGAAAGTGAAGCTACTTAAGGGGTGATAGAGAGAAGGGGAGAGAGGCGGGAGGCAATTTTTGTGGGGCAATAACAGAGAGTCTGTTTTCAGAGAGAGAACTCAGGTGAAAACTGAATGATCCAGAGGAGGGCCAGATTAGAAAAGATTTTTTAACACAGAACATTTCAGAGGCTGAGAGAAAAGACAGATTGAATAAATTAGCTGGGAGAGGAGTTTGAGCCAGAACAGCTGAATTGAACTAGCCAGAACAGAGCTCAGTAAGATCAAAAAGGGTGAGTTTATTCAGCAGTTAATCTCAGAGGAGGAAAACATTCTGAGCCTAGGTTAGATTGTGTGGAGGCTAGGAGGTTACACGCTTCCAGGACTAGGTCTAGGTTAGCAGACAGAGTCAATAAGCCTCCAAGACAGCAAATGAATCTGGCAAATAAAAGTTCCTTACAATTGTATCCTCAAAATTACACATTATTTGTTTTACTTTTAGTTGAAACCCCTTCCTCTCCTTCATTCCCTCATTTCCTTTCTATCTTCTCTTTATTCTTTGCATCTTTACCCTTCCCTTCTTCTTTCACTTCTCTTCTCTTTCTCCTACCCTCTCATTTTTTCCCTTTTCTCCCTCTTTTCTTCTCTCTGCTTTTTATTTGCCAACACTGTTACAAGTAAATCTCTTACAGTAGTAATCCAATACACACTTAGTATGGTGTTGAGAGTGCCAGCTCCTATTATCTTTCTTGTGCTTGCGGCTCAACAGGATGGTCAGAAATGTCAGTTTGCACTTGTATTATTAATTATTTCGTACTCTAAAGTCTTCATTATTGTGTGGTTTTTCAGCTCTTTATTGAATGTAGATAAGTTCTGTAAATTTTCACTTCCACTCAGTTTTTCACTGATTCAAATTCTGTACCAATTTTTTCTTCCTGTTTCCAAGTCCACATCTTTGCAAAGAGCTATAAAATGGCATCTGCAAATGAAGGCCATCCTCTTTCTCTCTCTCTCTCTCTCTTAATTACCATGGCCTTGCTAAGCATCTATGGTCACATGAGCATTAACTTTCTCCCTTGTGATACTGACTAGCCTCTGCTTTGGTCTTCCAGTTAAAAATAGCCAAACAGAGAACCAGAAATCCATGTACAATAATGATAACTCACAGTTCATCTCTAGGCTAGAAGAACAAGGCATGAATGCTGAGAGGGTTCACATATCTTTGCCGCAGCATTTGAAGACAGTTCTAAAATGATGAAAATGTTGTGCTTAGTTGTAGAGTCAAAAGTGGATATTAAATTTTAAATTTCCACATTTGTAAAATTAAAGTGTATTAGGATGGATATCGTGAGATATTATTTTGAAGTGATCAGAGAAAAATATGGAATGCCAGCAGTGTCTCAACATATCCCTAGATACTGGCCAACAAATTGCTAAGGACACTATTGTAGGTTTTACCTAATGACGCCCTTTATTGCATGTCGTCTCAATCGGGAGGTGTGAGAAATGCAGTTCCAGACTGCATTCCAGTGCTTGCTCCTTAGAGTGAGAATGTAAGTTGAGACAGATCCTCAATATTTGTTTTTCTTTTCAGCTTACCACTTTTAACCGAATTAGTTTTATTTTATTCTATATATTTAAAATAATAGACTGAAAGTACTCTTGTTTAGAAACCAAAAATCAGGATGATATAAATGTAAAAAAGTTTCCTGGTGAGACCTGATAGGCTAGAGTCAGATGGAAAGGAAGGAGGACCTTCCCTATCAGTGGACTGGAGAATGGGCATGGGAGTAGAAGAGGAGGGAGGGTGGGACTGGGAGGGGATGAGAGAAGGTACTACAGCTGGGATGCAAAATGAATAAATTGTAATAAATAAATTAAAAAGTGGAAAAAACTAATAAAAAAGTTTAAGTAACGAGAATGAAATATACTATTTTTTATTGTAAAACACAGACTCAAATGGAAAATGAAATATAAGTCTAAAAAGCATTAATGGTTGAAAATCTTAAGCACGTTGACGATAATCACTGGTTTTGTTGCAGAGTTTTGTTCTTTACTAATTACATTGGAAACTTCAGATCACCACTTTGAGATGATGTCAGCAGAATATCACAGAACAGAAAAGCATGAATAGACAGATTATGCAAACACTCAAAGACGTGCTGCAAACATTCCTTCTAGAATGGCATCACAACAGTAATATGATATTCGAAAAGTCAGATCCCACTTCTGCTTGAAGGAAAGAAGTTTTGACTCATTCATTCCATGTCTTCAAAGCTGGAGCAGTAAAGGCCCAAAGTTTAAGTTGATAAACTTTCAGTGACTTCAGGATTTTGACAAAAGTCTTGGTAGAGAAACAAATGAATTTTACCAACAACTTACAAATGAAATGTTTATGAAAATGAAAGAAACATGTTTTTTCATGTCAAAGATAAAAATTAAAGAGATCACACCACAAAATTAAACCTAAAGAAAAACAGATATTTCTTTGCAGCATAAAACTTCTGTAATTACAATTTAATTATTCTCCACATGCCAGTTCAAATTTACACACTTTCTCTCTAATTACTTCATCATTTCACTTAATTCCTCAATGGTATTCTAAAGTCTGATTTGTTCTTGTTTTTGTTTGTTCGTTTTTTATAATTTATTTGCTTTGTATCCCAGTTGTAGCCCCCTCCATTATGCTCTCCCAATCCCACACACTCTCTCTTCCTCCCCTATTCCTCTCGCCTGATAGGGGAAGTCCTCCTTCCCTACTCTCTGACCCTGGCCTATCAGGTCCCATCAGGAATAGCTGGAGCCTCTTCCTCTGAGGGCTGGCTAAGTCTTTCCACTACATAGAAGTGATCAAGGAGCAGGCAACCTAATTCTTGTCAGAAACTGTCTCTTTTCCTAGGGAATCCCCAAGGAGACTAAGCTGTCTATGGACTAAAACTGGAAAGGGATCTTTGTCTCCTCTACGCATGATATTTGGTTTATGTATCATTCTCTGTAGTCCCTGCCTTGCCCTGTCTTTTTTGGCTTTGTTGGTCTCCTTGTGGTGCTCCTGTCCACTTGGGATCCTTCTATCTTGCCCGTCTTTAATAAGACTCCCTATGTTATCCAAATTTTGGCTGTGAATCTCTGCATCTGCTTCGATTCCCTGCTGGGTGGAGTTTGGACATCTGCATATGCTCCCATCCTGTTCTCTTTCTTCTACCATGTCTAGTGTCTATTCTGTTTTCCCTTCTGAATGAGAATTAAGCATCTTCCCTAGAGTCCTCCTTGTTTCTTAGCTTCTTTAGGTCTGTAGATTTAAGAATGGTTATCCTATGTTATATGGCTAATATATGTGTGTGCTTAACATGCATATCTTTCTGATTCTGGGTTACCTCACTAAGGAGATCTTTTCTAGGTCCATCCATTTGCCTGCAAATTCCATGATTTCCTTGTTTTTAATAGCTAAATAGTATTCCATTATGTAAATGTACCACAATTGCTGTACCCATTCTTTGTTTGAGAGACATCTAGGTTGTTTCCAGCGTCTGGTTATAGCAAATAAAACAGCTAAGAACATAGTTGAGCAAATGTACTTGTATGGCTGAACATCTTTCAGATATATGCCAAAAAGTGGTATAACTGGATCTTGAGATTGCACTAATCCTAGTTTTCCGAGAAAGTGCCAAATTGAATTTCAAAGTGGTTATATAAATTTGTACTCATAACAGCAATGGGGGAGGGTTCCCCTTTCTCCACATCCTTTCCAGCAAGGGTTGTCACTTGAGATTTTGTTCTTAACCATTCTGATTGGGTGTAAGATGGACCCTCAGTATCCTTTTGATTTGCATTTCCCTGATGACTAAGTACATTCAGTATTTCTATAAGTGTTTCTCCTCCATTCGATATTCCTCTGTTGAGAATTCTGTTTAGCACTACACCCATTTTTAATTGGATTATTTGGTTTGTTGGTTATTAAATTCTTTTTTTTTAATTTTTTTATTATTATCATTTATTACACTTTATTCAGTTTGTATCCTGGCTGTGTCCCCTTTCCTCATCTCCTCTCAATCCACCCCCGCCCCTTCCTCCCTCTTCTATCCCTAATGTCCTCCCCTAGTCCACTGATAGATGAGGTCTTCCTCCCCTTCTATTTAACCCTAGCCTATCAGGTCTCATCAGTGCTGTCTACATTATCTTTCTCTGTGGCCTGGCAAGGCTGCACTCTTTAGGGGAAGGTGAACAGAAAGCCTGCCACTGAGTTCATGCCATAAAATTCCCCTGCTCCCCTTATTAGGAAACCCACTTGGAGAATGAGTCTCTGAGCTACTTCTGACTTGGGGTTTTAGATCCTCTCCGTGCATTGTCCTTGGTTGGGGTATCAGTCTCTGCATGGCACTGAGGGCTCAGTTTCATTGGCTCCCATTGGTCTCATTTGGAGCTCCTGTCCCGTCCAATTCTTTCTATCTCCCTGTTCTTTCATAAGTTTCCCTGCACTCTGCCCAAAGTTTGGCTGTGAGTCTCAGCATCTGCTTCAAAACCTCAATCACTTGCATCTCTCAGAGGATGACTGTGGTAGGCTCCTGTCCTATTCCCTGTCTTCTGCTTCCAACGTATATTGCATTTGTTCTTCTGAATGAGGACTGAGAATCTTGACCTCTGGTCTTCCTTTTTGTTTAGCTTCTTTGGAAGTATAGATTTTAATATTCTTATCCTATATAATATGGCTAATACCCACTTACTAGTGAGTATATACCATGTATATACTCTGTTTCAGGGTTACCTCACTCAAGATGATCTTTTCTAGTTCTGACAATTTGCTTGCAAAAGAGGAAAAAGTGGGAAAGAGCCTGAACTCATTGGCACAGGAGACTACTTCAAACAGCACAGGCTCTAAGATCAACAATCAATAATTGGGACTTCATAAAACTGAAAAATTCTATAAAGCAATGGACACTGTCATCAGAACAAAATGTCAGCCTACAGGTTAGGAATGTACCTTCACCAACCCTATATCTGGCATAGGGCTAATATCCACTGTATATAAAGAACTTAAGAAATTAAACACCAACAAAGTAATCCAATTAAAAATGGGGTAGGTACAGAGGTAAACAGAGGATTCTCAATAGAGGAATATCGAATGGCAAGGAAACACTTAGAGAAAAGTTCAACATCCCTAGTCATCAAGGAAATGCAAATCAAAACAATTCTGAGATTTCACTTTACACCCATCAGAATGGCTAAGATCAAAAACCCAAATGACAACAAATGCTGGAGAGTATATGGAGAAAGGGCATCCTTCCTCCATTGCTACTGTGAGTGCAAACTTCTACAACCACTTTGGAAATCTATTAGGTGCTTTCTCAGAAAATTGGTAATAGTGCTACCTCAAGATCCAGCTATACCACTCCTAGGCATATATCCAAAATATGCTCAACTATACATTCGCTCAACCATGTTCATAGCAGCTCTATTTGTAATTGCCAGAAGCTGGAAACAACCTAGAAGATGCTTACTGGAAGAATGGATTCAGAAATTATGGTACATTAACACAATGGAATACTACTCACCTATCAAAAACAAAGTGTTTAAATTCTTGATTTCCTTATGTATTCTGGTTATTAGCCTTTTGTCAGATGTATGGTTGGTGAAGATCTTTTCCCAATCTGAAGCTTGTCATTTTGTTCTCTTGACGGTGTTCTTTATTTTACAGAAGATTTTCAGTTTCAGATTTATTGATTGTTGATCTTAGAGGCTGTGCTGTTGCTTTTATGTTCAGGAAGTTGTTTCCTGTGCCAATGTGTTCAAGGCTCTTCCCCACTTTTTCTTCTAACAGATTTAATATGACTGGTTCTATGTTGAGGTCTGTGATATACTTGCACTTTACTTTTGTGCAGCATGATAAGTATGGATCTACTTGCATTTTTGTACATGCATACACCAAGTTTGACCAGCACCATTTGTAGAAGATGCTAATTTTTTCCTATTGTATACTTCAGATACTTTGTCAAAAATCAGGTGTCCAGAGGTGTGCCGGTATTTATTTATTTATTTATTTATTTATTTATTTATTTATTTATTGTGCTGGTTTATTTCTGCGACTTCAGTTTGAATCCATTGATCCACCAGTCTGTGTCTATGCTGGTACCATGAGGTTTTTATTGCTATTGTTCTTTAGGGTAGCCTGAGATCAGGGATGGAGATACCTCCAGAAGATCTTTTATTGTACAGGGACGTTTTAGCTAACCTGGCCTTTTTTTAAAACTTTTATTAATTACACTTTATTCATTTTATATCCCTCGATAAGCCCTTCCCTCCTCCCCTCCCGGTCCCGCCCTCCGCCCCTTTCTGCATGCATGCCCCCCTCCCAAGTCCACTGATAGGGGAGGTCCTCCTCTCCTTCTTTCTGATCTTAGTCTATCAGTTCTCATCAGAAGTGACTGCATTGTCAGGGTTCTAGGTTATCTCCATGAATAGTCCTTGGTTGGAGTATGAGTCCCTGGGAAGTTCCCTGTATTCAAATTTTCTTGTTCTGTTGCTCTCCTTGTGAAATTCCTGTCCTTTCCAGCTCTTGCTATTTCCCACTTCTTACCTAAAATTCCATTCACTCTGCCCATCAGTTGGCCATCAGGCTCAGCATTTGCTTTGACAGTCTGCATGGCAGAGGCTTTCAGAGGCCCTCTGTGGCAGGTTCCTAGGTTGTTTCCTGTTTTCTTCTTGTGGCTTTCAGAGGCCCTCTGTAGCAGGTTCCTAGTTTGTTTACTGTTT
>REGO01000388.1:1067166-1119875 GCA_010120015.1 Rhombomys opimus | reverse complement strand
TTTTGTTATGGTCACTGTATGGCCAGTGTTTCTCAGGAATTGCCACTGCTCACCTCAGGTGTATAGCCCTGAGTAGTAGCTGTGGTCTTTGTTAGGCTCTCCTCTTACCCATAGAAGTTCTCAAGACAGCTGCCCCACTGCTGGGTTTCTCGTTATAAATTTTGTGAGCTGCTGCTGTTGTTACAGTTTTCCAGGTACAGTCCTCTTGAACAACGTGCTGATTCCCTAGCTGTGGGGTTTTCTCCCAACAGGGAAACTCAGTATGTTATCCTGGGGCACACAGTTCTGTCCAGGAAAGTGAGAGGAGCACCCAGCCAGTCTCTGGTCCAGAGGCTGAGTGCTCTGCTCTGGGCCTGGAGAATGTGCATGTAGGTTGAGTTGGTGCCTAGGGGCGCCGCTCTGGTCTGGAGGCTGGTAACTGAGGGCTCCATTCTGGTCTGAAGGCTGGGTGCCTCAGTCTGGACCGGAAGCTGTGTGTCCCTGTCTGGGGTGTCAGCTGCAGACCCTGCTCTGGTCCGGATGTGGGTGCAGCCCTCTTGAAGGACCAGGGATTCCCACAGTTTTGTCAGTCTAGCTAGGGATAACTGGTTGATCCTTGGCACAGTATCTGAGGGCAGCTGTAATGGCTCTCTGGCTTTTGTAGGTCTGAGGATGCAGCTGTGTGCCCCAGTGCCCTAGGGGTACTCAATAATGGTGGCTGAGCACAGCACTCCTGCCTGCATTAGAAAGCTAGAGCCTAGAGTCTATGTGGATCTGGAAAGTCTTTTGATGCTGGGTGTCCTGAGCATTAGACCCAATGATTCCCCCTGCTGGGGGTTTCCTCCTGCCAGGAACACCCAGTCTTTGCTTGGGGGACCATTCTGTCTGGGGTGGCGGTGAGTAGAACCCACAGGCAAAGACGCCCACCGGTGGCTCTGCCTTTCTGGCTGTTGGGAGCCTGGGCCTCTGCCTAAACTGGGTAATTTTCCCGAGACCTTTTTTGGGTGGTGGTATCAGCTGAGTGCTCTGAGATCAGACCAGCCGTTTCCCTCCCTGTGTGTTTGCACCTGACAGTGAAACTCAGCCTCTGGTGCCTTGGTGTCCTGGGGCCCACAGTTCTATTTGAGGCGGCGAATCAGGCGCGCAGGCAGTCAGGACTCTGTGCAGGCGCCTGGGTCCCCGGCTCTGGCTCCAGGCTGGCTCCTGGGGCACCCGGGGAACCCGAGTCTTTTCCAGGGGATGCCTGGGTGACCTAAGGTCGGTCCCAGTCGTTTCTCACTCTGTGGGTTTATCTCTAGACTGGAAAATCCAGTCTGTGATGTTGTGGGCCCACAGTTCAGTCTGGGATAATGACCAGATCATGCTGGCGTGTAGCTCTGGGCTGGCGACCAAGCGCCTGGTGGAACTGGGATCTCTTCAGCGGTTTAGCCAGGTGAGTTAAAGCTGATTGAATCCCCCACCGTGGGGTATCCTCTCACCTGGGAAACACAATCTCTTGTGTTTTATGGCCGAGAGTTCTGATTGTTGGTCACTGTGCTGATCCTGCTTTGCTGCTGTTCAGAATGAGAGTCCTCCCGGCGCCGCCATCTTGCCCCGCCTCTAACCTGGCCTTTTTGTTTTTTCATAAGCAGTTGAGAATTGTTCTCCCAAGGTCTGTAAAGAATTGTGTTGGTAATTTGATGGGGATTTCACTGAATCTGTAGATTGCTTTTGGTAGGATGGCCACTTTTACTATGTTAATCCTGCCAAGCCATGAGCATTGAAGAGCTTTCCATCCTCTGATATTTTCTTCAATTTCTTTCCTCAGAGACTTGAAGTTTTATTTTTTTCATGTAAGTTTTTCACTGGCTTGGTTAGAGTTACATCAAGGTACTTCCTGATTTTTTTTGTGGCTATTGTGAAGGGTGGTGTTTCCCTAATTTCTTTCTTAGCCCTTCTGTCTCTTGAGTACATGATGGCTATTGATTTTTTTAATTAATATTGTATTCATCCAGTTTGTGGAACATGTTTATTGGTTGTAAGAGTTCTCCAGTACAATTTTTGGCGTTATTCATGTATTCTATCATATCATCTGCAAATAGTAATACTTTCACTTCTTCCTTTCCAATTTGTATCTCCTTGATCTCCTTTAGATGCCTTATTGATCTGGCTAATCCTTCCAGTACTATGTTGAAGAGATATGGAGAGAGTGAGCAGCCTTGAGTTGTCCCTGATTTCAGTGGGACTGAATTTAAGTTTCTCTCCATTTAGTTTGATGTTGGCGATAGGCTTGCTGTATATTGCTTTTACTATGTTTAGGTATATGACTTGTATCCCTGATCTCTCCAAAACCTTAAACATGAATGGGTGTTGGATTTTGTCAAATGTTTTTTCAGCATATAAGGAGATAATCATGTGGTTTTCTTTTTTCTTTCAGTTTGTTTTTATGGTGGATTTCAATATATTAACTACATCTGAATGACTGAGATGAAGCCTACTTGGTCATGCATGGTGGATGATATCTTTGATGTGTTCTTTGGAATCAGTTTAAGAGTATTTTATTGAATAGTTTTCATCAATGTTCATAAGAGATATTGGTCTGAGTTGCTTTCTTTGTTGGGTCTTATGCTGTGGAGATATCAAGGTGAATGTGACCTCATAGAACAAGTTTGGTAATGTTCCTTCTGTTTCCATTTTGCAGAATATTTTGAAGAGCATTGTAATTAGGTCGTCTCTGAAGGTCTGGTAGAATTCTGTGCTGAAAACATCTGGCCATGGCCCTTTTTTTTTGGAAGACTTTTGATGAAAGTTTCTATTTTCTTGGGGGTTATAGGAATATTTCATTTATCTACCTAGATTCAGCTAACCTTGACTCAGCTTTACTAAGTAAATTCTATCAAGAAAAAATGTCCTTTTCATTCAGTTTCTTTTTTTTTCCTTTTTTTAAAATTTTTTATCAATTACACTTTATTCATTCTGCATCCCCCCATAAGCCCCTCCCTCCTCCCTTCCCAATCCCACCCTCCCTCCTCCCTCTGCATGCATGCCATTCCCCAAGTCCACTGATAGGGGAGGTTCTCCTCTCCTTTCTGATCTTAGTCCATCAGTTCACATCAAAAGTGGCAATTTTGTGGCATATAGGCTTTGAAGTAGGACCTAATGATTGTTTGGATTTACTCAGTGTCTGTCTGTATGTCCCCTTTTCTTTTCTGATTTTGTTGATTTGGATAGTATCTCTCTGCCTTTTAGTTAGTCAGCTTTTAATTGGCAAACCGTTTGTCTATCTTGTTGATTTTCTCAAAGAACCAGCTCTTGGTTTCTTTGATTCTTTGAATTGTTTTCTTTGTTTCTAACTTAAGTATTTCAGCTCTGAGCTTGATTATTTCCAGCTGTCTACTCCTCATGGGTGTGTCTGCTTCTCTCTCTCTTTTGTTCTATTGCTTTCAAGTGTCCAATTACGTTGCTTGTATGAGATGTCTTGAATTTCTTTATGAAGACACTTAGTGTTATGAACTTTCCTCTTAGCACTGCTTTCACGGTGTCTTATAAGTTTGGGTATGTTGTCCCTTCATTTTCATTGAATTCTAGAAATTCTTTAATTTCATTTTTAGTTCTTCCTTTACCCAGTTGTTGGTGAGTATAGAGTTGTTCAATTTCCCAGGCCTGTGTTTGGTTTTTTGTTTGTTTATTATGTTTATTTTTGTTACTGTTGATGTCTAGTTTTAGACCATGGTGGCCTAATATGATACAAGGGATTATTTCAAACTTCTTTGTATCTGTTGAGGCTTGCTTCGTGCCCAACAATATGGTCAATTTTGGAGAAGGTTCGAGGTACTGAGAGGAATGTATACCCTTTTGTGTTTGGCTGAAACATTCTGTAAACATCTATTAGGTCCAATTGTTTTAAGACAACACTAAGTGTCATTATTTCTCTCTTTAGCTTCTGTCTCGATGGTATGTCCCTTGATGAGAGTTGGGGTTGAAGTCTCAAACTATAGGTGTTGGGGTTGATGTGTAATCTAATCATTAATAATGTTTCTTTTATAAATATAGGGGCTTTTGTATTTGGGACATAGATGGTCAGGATTTTGGTGGAATTTTCCTTTGATGAGAATGAGGTGTCCCTCTCCATCTCTTATGATGATTTTTGGTTGAAAGTCTATTTTATTAGGTATTAGGATTATTACTCCAGCTTGCTTTTTGGGTCTGTTTTCTTGGAAAGGCTTTTTTCAGTCTTTTTCTCTGAGGTAGTATCTATCTTTTTGCTGAGGTGTGTTTTTTTTAATGCAGCAGAATGCTGGGCTCTGTTTCCACAACCATTCTGTTAGTCTGTGTCTTTTTACTGAAGGGTTGAGTCCATTGATGTTGATAGCTATTACTTACCAATGACTTTTAGTTCCTTTTATTGTGGTGGTGGTGGTGACTGAGTTTTTGTAGGCATCTTTTCTTTTGTTTTTTGTTAATGTTGTCCTGAAGTTGTCTTTATCCTGTGGGTTTTGCTGGGTATAGCAGTCTGGGTTGGCATTTGTGGTCTTTTTAGAGTCTTCATAATATCTGTCCTGGCCCTTCTGGCTTTTATAGTCTCTGTTTAAATGTCTGGTGGATTCTGATAGGCCTAACTTTCTATGTTACTTTGCCTTTTTCCTTTGTTGCTTTTAATTTTTCTTTGTTCTGTAGATTTTGTGTTTTGATTCTTATGTGGCAGGAGGAATTTGTTTTCTGGTTTAGACTATTTGGTGTTCTGTAAGCCTCTTGTAAGTTTAAGAGCATGTCTTTCTTAAGGTTGAGGAAATTTTCTTCCATGATTTTCTTGAAAATATTTTCTGGACCTTGGAACCTGAGTCTTCCTTTTTGTCTACTCCTGTTATTCTTAGGTTTCATCTTTTTAAGTTGTCCTTAATTTCTTGGATGTTTTATGCCAGGAACATTTCTGTTTTTATGTTTTCTTTGAGAGCTTTACCACTTTCTTCAATTGTATCTTCAGTGCCTGAGATTCCTTCCTCCATCTCCTGAATTCTGTTGGTGACTTAACTCTGTGGTTCCTGTTCTGCTTTCTAAGTTCTCCATCTCTGTGACATTCTAGTTTTGTGTTTTCTTTATTGACTCTAACTCTCTTTTCATGTCTTGTAAACTTTTATTCTTTTCCTTCACCTGTTTCATTGTGAATTTCTTTATATCCATGATGGCCTCTATTTTTTATTTGTTTCCTCTTTATGTTCTTTTAATAACTTCAAAAAAAGAGAAAATGGATTTTCATGTTCTAAGACTTTGTTAAGATTTTGTGCTATTTATAATTCCTTAACTTTGGAGACTCTTGGTTTGCCGAACTTTAATAGAAAAGTCCTCTCTCCCAGTAATAGATGACATACAAGGGAGATTTTAGTAGAATTATCAATGGGAATGAAGAAAAACTACCACATATATTTTGTTCTTCAGAAAAAGGGGTGGACAATTAAAAAGTGTACTACCTTGAGTATACTCAATAGCAGAGTAGATGTTTAGTATGTTTGGGCCTCTAGATTTCATCAGCAGGGCTAGAAAAAAAGGAAAAGAGAAAAAATAATGAAAAAGGGAGTGAGGGAGATATGGAGGAAGGAAACAAGGAAAGCAGGGAGGAAGGGAGGGAGGAACTGAGAGGGCAGAGAAAGCAAAAGGAATATCAAAGAAATCCTAGCACAAAATTATAGCATCTCTAAATACCATACAACATGTTTTAACCTAGATGTTCTGAGACAATTTAAACACTTTCAGGAGAACTAAAGGGAATTTGAAGAAGAAATGACAAACAGAGAAAAAGTAGGTTTGAAGTATGAGCTAAATACAATTGGCCATTGCATCATTCACTTCAAATATTTCTCTAGCCTAAAACTCACTAAAACAACTACATGTTTTTTTTTTTCTGAGCTCTGTAAAAATACTAGTAATCATGAGAAACATATTCAAGTTATAAGTAATTTAAACTTTAATATTTTTAATAGCTGCTAGTACTTGACTTACACCCTGACACTGTTGTTTTCATCATCTTCCATGTTAAGAATCTTCAAATTCTATTATGGCATAGTTTCTGCAATGTACTTGCCCTTCCCCATTCTGCTTCAATAAATACATTTTACAGTCTTATTTTTTCGGGCTTAATTTTATAAATCACTTTATATCATTAAACATTTCACAAAAATTCACATTGTAAAGATTAACATCAGACCATGAGATACTGAAATATCTACTTTACCATTATGTATGTTGTGTGTGTGTGTGTGTGTGTGTGTGTGTGTGTCTGTGTCTGTGTATGTGTGTGCTGTGCTGTGTTTGTGGCAGCAGTCACACATAGTGATCTCCATGCTTGTTTGTGGACATCATCCTAACAGTGCAGGTCTACGTGAAGCAAGTGTTGGAAAGAGTGGAATTCCCCATTTTGAACTCGGACACTAATCTCCCCTGCCCTGGTGGCCATAAGTCTCAGCCCTCAGCCTGGACTGCCATCTACATCAAGTTCCTCTGGATCTCAGGCTGTGGATCTACACAGATAGGTGTCATAGGTCTCTAAAGTCTAGTGAAGATGGCATCAGTTACTGGTGCCTTTAATTGCATGGAGTAGTATCTTATAACAAATCAGATACATTGTGGTTTCTCTGGTCAACCATGACTAATACATAAGTTACATAAGTTAATAAAAACAGACATATTAATATCATCACATTAGCAAGCATACAGAAACCAGACAAACTACAAAGATTGCATACATCCCTTCTGTGCCTCCATATGCATAGAAACAGAAATGTCTTTATTACCAAAAAAAATGTATTTTCCTGAGTTTTATAATTGTCACTCCTTTGCTTCTTTTATAACTTCATTTTCAAGTAGTAGATGTAATGTTTCAGTTTTGCACATTCATAACATACACTAAGTAAAAAGTCCTCAAATTACTAACCTGTATAGGGTGTATAAAACAAACTTAAAGCCAACACTATATTTAATGGGGACTAACTGAGAGTGTTTTTTCTAAAATTGGGAGTAAGACAATGATGCCCAGTCTCCCTTCTCTTATTTGACATAGGGATTAAAGTCTCTCACCTGAAAAAGATACAAAAGTAATAAGAAATAGGAAATGTAGATGCCAATCTATCTCTATTTTCAAATTATGTGATTTTTTACTTAGAAGGCCTTAAAAAAAATCAACTAGAATGTTTTGGACCTAATAATTACCTGCAGTAAAGTGGCAAGATTCAAAACACAGTTTTAAAACCAATCTATCATCGATCTGCCTGTCTACCAATTATCTGGTTGACTGTCTAGTACTATTTTTCTGTTTCACTTTGTTTGCTTGCAGAATAAAGAAGTTCCTCATGTACAATTTTCCATGTTTTGATTTTTGCTTTTGTACTGTCCCAGATCAGTGAAAAGGCCTAGAAATAATAATCAAGGCAGCAACAATAAACAATGCAAGCATCTGAGAAAGATATATGAAATAAAACAATCAGAGATTCTTAGAAAAAAATATTTTAAAAAATGGTTCATTCAGCGTACTGATTGGTACTGATTGGTGATCATGAGTCAAGTCCTTTGTAGTTCAAGGCAGCTATCAACAATTTCTAACCAATGTGAAATTACTACAGAGTCAACTCTAAAGGTTTCTATAAAGGTAGAAGTAGGTGAATATCAGTCTACATAGTGTTTCCAGTAAATTTAAACTCATTAGCTCTGTTTAAATTTTGTAAGTTCATAATCGTATCCAATCTGTCTCATCCAACAGACAAAGCTTACTAGGTTTCTTGAAAGAGACCACAGAACCAGGTCTACCTTAAAGCTAATAAATAAGAGGAAAACAAATACTCTGTCATATCTTTTCAAAACAAATTGCATATTTCATAGCTGAATATTTTTATGTGAAGGCGTTTCTATTTCTAAAATTATTCAGAAGTCAGAAGAAGTGAAGTAATCTCTAGCTTTGAGCATTTATGTTCTACCCTCCCACAAGAAAAACAGAACTTAAAAGTCATCAGATCAAAAACACCTCAACATTTAGGAATAAATCCTGCCAACAAAATCAAACTTTAGAATATTACGCCTCTTCATTAAACAGCCTCTTTGTAGGGAATACTTGGCACATGGGAATATTGTTAAAGCAAAACATCCTCCTAATTTTCTTTAAATCTAAAAACTATCAAGTTTTCTTGGAATCTTTACTTTTCTTAATTTTTACTAAATGAGTTACAGTGACTTTAAACTTTACTAAATGAGTTACAGTGAGTTTGAACAAACTCAATGCTTTGTTCCATTACTGTCTGCAAGTGACTCTACAAGACTCAATCATCAAAAACACACTTTGCCATTGTGTTGCAATGCAGTTACCCACAGTCTTTCCTTTAGTCCTATTAATCACAAGCCTTTCAGAATGTTTACCATTGGTTAAAAATTAATGCAAGTAAAAGACTTCTGGGATCCAAAGAAATTGGTGGGCACTATGAATGTAAGCCAATAAAATTAGTGTCTTTAATGTAACACTTTCTACAGTGTTAAGTCCAAGGAAACACAGTCCTATGTGTGACAGCCTTGTGCTGTATCAACAGACAGCTCAAGGAGTTCTTCACTGTTACTGGCCACAGACATGTCAACCTAATGGACGTGGTAGAAAAACAAGATAATTCCAAATAGGCTATAAGTAAATATTTTATGATGACTCAGAGTTTTAGGATTTCAAAATAATGCTTACCTCTCTTCACCTCCTCTTTTTCCAGGC
Organism: Rhombomys opimus; assembly: GCA_010120015.1. NCBI lineage: Eukaryota > Metazoa > Chordata > Mammalia > Rodentia > Muridae > Rhombomys > Rhombomys opimus. Next base: position 1,111,180 of record REGO01000388.1, on the reverse strand, counting down.
TCATGTGCACCTTGTCTATGGAGAGTATGTTAAAGGACCCATGACAACAACACCTCCATTTTAAAATACTGAAAGCAGGGTATCATTCCTCAGAAGTAGCTGATGATTCATAAACACTAGTGGATTTTACAAAATCTTTACACTCTAAAAGAAATAAGGCTTAACATTTATGCTACAAGAAACAATGAACATATTCAAAGGTTCATTCTTTCTTTAAAAACAAAACAAAACAAAAACAAACAAAAAAACTTTCCTTAATCTCAGGTTAAGAATATGGTGGATATAATTGTATTTGTAAGTCTTCAGCCTTCTAATTTCTCTCCAGTTTTCCATGGTCACAGAACATCAAGTGGGACAATAAATTATATCTGCAAAATCTTCTCATACCTGCATATCATTATTTAAATTCATTCAGCAATTCCAATTCATTCAGAGAATTTGGATAATTTTTCACACACAATTTGTTTCAAAACAATCTTTCTAATAGGCATTTTAGCAAACTACATACTATGAATATATTTAGAGTGGATAAAATCATTTACATTGATGAATTTCAATTTTCATTATCAGGATTTCTCAAAATTGAATTACATTTGTCATTACAGTGAAGAACAAATCTGAAACATTACTGGAAATGTCAATAAATTACTTAAATTCTCTTCTTTAGTTCATATATTTTTCCTTTATGTCTATAACCTTTTTATTTATACTCAAAAAGTAAATATAACTATACCACCAAAAAAAAAAAAAAAAACAAAACCTGTGTAGAAACTGTTAAAAACAAGAGTCAGCTAGATGAGGTAGCTCAATTTCATTTTAAATCTTAAAATATTCATACAGAGTCTACTAAATAAACAGGTCAAGCAAATTATTTGTAAAAAAAAAAGGTTTTAATTACCTACTTTTTACATTTTTCATACATGTGGTGACATTTTTTTAATTACACATGAACATAAATGGGCAAAGGAACCATTTATTATGATCTATTTTCTACCACGTCCTGGGAAAAGCTCCCTGTTTACTACCTCCCCTCTTTGTATTTGGTCAGGCCCAGTGCCCATGACGGTTGTTAAGCAGTTTGAGGTTCCTACCACAAACACCAGTCTCTGTACATAATAAAAAGTTAGAGAACACACAAGGAATAAACAATGAGTATATTCACAAAAGCATGAATATTCATCCTAACACATGGATAGTGAAATGCTTACAGCCAGTTTTTTCATCTGCAATCAGCTGTATTAAATATTTAAAGTAATTTTAAACAGGCAATTCCATTTGTAGTTTCCCATAATTCCTGAATACAAATATTATCATCATTTTTCTGCTTGGTCCTGCCTCTAATTGCTGGGATTATTGGTTTGCACTAACATATCTGATTACATTGGCATTTCTAATAACGACATTTAAACTCATTAGTGACTAACTATGCATTTTATGCCATTAAGAAATTTAAGAATTTCATTATTCTACTATATTTGACATTTAGTTTTTCCTTAATGGTGATTCAAACACTAAATGAACTCAAGTATACTCTACTTTTGTGTATAGATTACAAGTAAGTAAATTTAAATTATATACAAGAAATAAAGGTATACCAGTTACCAATATGAATGGGTGATATTTTGCAATGTTCTAGTTAATATCTGAAACCACTAATATTAGCAAAGCATACAAGTGTGATGGATTTTTCTATATATACATGTTTATATAATAAAATATAAGCATTACATTATATAATTAAAAGATGATTAAAAATAGCTAATGATGGACCCATTTATACTTAAAGGTTCCATGAGTATAGTTTTATCTATCTGTACATGTAACGATTATTTATTATCTATTCTATCTATCTGTCTGTCTGTCTGCCTGTCTATCATCTCATGTTTTGTTTAGTTTTGGCGTGCATAGATTTTGCAATAGGTGGCATAAGGCCACCTATTGTTGTGACATAATCCCAAAAGTTATCTGTCCTTCCATATTGAAAACTTTGTATCTCTTTTACACTTTTATGAATATAGTTTCTTTTGACATCTTCTTTAGAATAAACTTCATCATAACTCGGGAACTTGCTTGAAATGTTTTTTCTCCTTAACTGACTTGCTCAATTTAGCAAGAGCATGATAGCAATGATTTCTGTAGCAGAGAGAGCATCTCTGTTATTTTCTGTTCAAAATTTCAAACTATGATAGTTAACCTTGATTATCAACTTGTTTACATTTAGAGCAGTCTAGGAGAGAAACCTCTAGGAGTGTCTGTGAAAGTGATTCCGGGGAGTTTTACAGGAAAAACAAAGGACTACCTTGAATGGACAGCGCTCATGTGCGGGAATCCCAGATTGAGGGATTTCTGTAAAAAGGAGTGAAGCTTTCTGCTCACGGATGAGGCTGTGGAACTGCCTCTCAGTGCTGCACCCCCAGCTAGAGTCGTTCTTGCCACCATCGCCTCTCCAACACAGCAGACTGCTTCGGAGTGGGTGGAGAAAAGCTCGCCTTTCCTGAAATCACTTCCGTCTGGTGTTTTGTCAGAGGAACAGGAAATATCACTAGTCAAGTTAGGCTTCTGTCTGAAAGCATAGTAGAGAATCATTGTTAGTGTCATGGATTGGCTCTCTACCGTGGTTTGGGTCTCAGGTTGGGCCAATTATTATTTGGCCTTTCCCTCTATCTTTTTTCCCTTGTTATCCCTGCACGTCTTGTTCGAAGGGTAATTTTTGGTTCACAAGTTTCGTCCGTGGGTTGTTGACCTCCTTCTTCCATTAGTCCTGCCTAGCTAGGAGGGGGTCACTTCAGTATTCATGTCCCCCCCCCATTAGGAGTCTCAGCTAGAATCACACCCATATTCTTCAAGAAGCCAGGCCTTCAGCTTGAACAAGAGATATCCTCCCCAGTTTCCCTTCTATTTCCCAGCCCTTGCACGCCCACCCTCCCTTCCCCCAACATATGATCCCCACCTGTGTTTTCTGCTCCATTCCCTCTCCTGCCCAGTTACCTCTCTCCATCCCCTTTTGCTGTCTATTCTGTTTCGCTTTATGAGTGATATTCAGGGACCCTCCCTTGGGCTCTCCCTGTTACTTAGCTTCTTTGGATCTGTAGGTCCTAGAATGATTACCCTGTGCTATAGGTCTAATACCCACTTATGAGTGAGTGCATACCATGTATGTCTTTCTGGGTCTGGGTTACCTCACTCAGAATAATCTTTTCTAGTTCCATCCATTTGCCTGAAAATTTCATGAGTTCTTTGTTTTTAATAGCTGAGTAGTATTCCACTGTGTAAATGTACCACAATTTCTGTATCCATTGCTCCACTGAAGGGCATCTATGTTGTTTCTAGTGTCTGGTATTATGAATAAAGCTGCTGAACATCATTGAGGAGGCTCCAGCCAATAGCAGATGGAGACAGATGCTGGGACTGGCAGCCAAGCATGGGTGGAACTCTGGGGGTCCTGTGGAAGTGTTAGGGGAAAGATGGAAGGACTAGGAGGGGACAGAAAACTTACTAGAATATCATAAAAGACAAAAAAAATACAGTCACATGGGGGCTTTCAGAGACTGAGACATAAACTAAGGGGCATGAATAATCTGTACCTAAACCTCATGCATACATGAAGCCAAAGTGGCCACACGCGTAGCCGAGGGTCAGCTTGGGCTTCATATGGGGCACCTGGTGAAGAGAGAGGAGAAGAGCTGTTCCTAACACGGACGCTATTGCCTGTTTTTGGATCACTTCCCCCTGGCAGGGCTGCCTGCCTGGCCTCAGGGGATGAAGATTATGTTCCGTGCTACCTGATATCCTGGGAAAGGTTAATATGGGAGAAATGGGGCTCCCCTTTTCTGGGAGGAAAGGGAGAGGGGAACAAAGGAAAGGAGAGGAAGTGAGGGGCCTGGGAGTAGGGGAGGGAGGGGACACCCTCAGGATGTAAAGTTAATAAGCTAATATAAAATTGAAAAAAAATATACAAAAATAGTTGTAGAGTGAAAAGAAAAAGAAAGCAAGCAAGAAAGCAAGCAAGCTAGAAAGCAAGAAAGTTTCCTAATACACAGTCCAAACCTTTTCCCAAACCTTGGTAAGGGTCTCCTATAGGCAGTGAGTGGCTTGTTTCTTTGATAGTCTTTTCATATTTTCAAGGACACAACATAAAAATCTCAGTCAAAACATGATTTGTGTCCATGCCTTTAGCCAAAACTTTAATTCATTTTTGGTCTTAGCAAAGATATCAAAATGAACCATGGCTGGAACTTGTGTAGCCTGAAATGCCACAGCAAAAGCACCACAAATTTCCTTTTCCTTCTTCACAAATTCATGCATTATAAACTCACTCTAACCTTAACAACCTCAGAGTAAGGTTTTCTTTTTTCTCATTTCTTATTAAGTAAAGGTCTTTCAGCATTTAAATTAAAAGAAACATTTTATGCCTGCTCTTTGTTATAAGCAAATTGTCACCATAGATTTCCTTCTATTTTAGGGCTGTGTTAAATAAAATACGTTTTACTTAAACAGGAGCACTGCGGAAGTGTGGCAGCTGATCTAAGGAGCAGGAAAAGACTTCTACTAAATGACAAGGGACCATGTAGTGAATCACTTATCTCTGCCATTTCTCATGAAATGCCATCGGACAGAAGTTAATTGCAGGTTACCTTAACCAAGAATTATAACGCCACAGACAGAGAGGACTGCTGCATCTGTAAGAAGATAGATATGATAACGAAGTTTTCATCCATTCTCTTTATCTAGTGTTAAAATGCCCAGTACCTCTAACAGACAATACATATAGCAAATGAGATTTTTCCCATTGCAACATGTTCAAAATACCTCCCTTCAAATTGCCAGTAAGTATAATGATTTTATTTATATTTTATCCTGTTAAATGTTTTTTAATACTTACACATCAATGTAACACCAATATAAGATAATTGCAAAAGTCCTACTTTTCAGGAAGAACAAACGAAATAGGAAATAGCTTCTTGCTAGAAAGACTGCAGGAGAGTGGAGAAAGAACACACAAGATGCCAGGTCACCTATCAAAAAATCTTTTTAATCACAGATAATATTTCCTTGAAATGAAATGTATCATTTGTTGGTTACAGACACCTAGACATGCTTGTTAAAATATGATCCCTAAAAATAAGTAAATATATTTTTTTATTTTTTAATTCTTTATTAATTACACTTTATTCACTTTGTATCCCCCCTGTGGTTCCTTCCCCCCTCCCTTCCCAATCCCTCCCTTCCTCCACCCTCTGCATGCATGCCCCTCCCCAAGTACACTGATAGGGGAGGACTTCTTTTCCTTCCTTCTGATCCTAGTCAACTAGGTCTCATCAGGAGTGGCTGCATTGTCATCTTCTGTGGCCTGGTAATGCTGCTTTCCCCTCAGGGGTAGGTAATTAAAGAGCGGGCCAATCAGTTCATGTCAGAGACAGTCCCTGTTGCTAGTACAATGGAACCCACTTGGATATTGAACTTCCATGGGCTACATCTGTGCAGGGGTCTTAGGTTATCTCCATGCATAGTCCTTGATTGGAGTATAAGTCTCAGGAAAGACCCCTGTGTTCAGATTTTTGGTTATGTTGCTCTCCTTGTGGAGTTCCTGTCCTCTCCAGATCTTACTGTTACCTGCTTCTTTCCTAAGATTCCCTGCAGTCTGCCCAAAGGTTAGCCATAAGTCTCAGCATCTGCATTGATACTCTGCAGGGCAGAGCCTTTCAGAGGCCCTCTGTTTCAGGCTCCTGATTTGTTCCCTCTTTTCTCCTTCTTCTGATGTCTATCCTTTCTGTATAGGAATTGAGCACTTTAGCAAGAATCCTCCCTCTTGATTAGTTTCTTTAGGTGTACAGATTTTAGTGGATTTAACCTACAATTTATGTCTATATGAGTGAGTATATACCGTGTACATCTTTCTGCTTCTGGGATAGCTCAATCAGGATGATCTTTAGCTTCTGTAAAGCAAAGGACACTGTCATCAGAACAAAACAACAGCCTACAGATTGGGAAAGGATCTTTACCAACTCTATATCTGACAGAGGACTAATATCCAGTATATATAAAGAACTAAAAAAGTTAAACAGCAAAAAATCAAGTAATCCAATTAAAAAATGGAATACAGAGCTAAATAGAGAATTCTCAATAGAGGAATATCGAATGGCAGAGAAACACTTAAAGAAATGCTCAACCTCATTAGCCATCAGGGAAATGCAAATCAAAACAACTCTAAGATTTCACCTTACACCTATCAGAATGACTAAGATCAAAAACTCAAGAGACAACACATGCTGGAGAGGTTGTGGAGAAAGGGGAATTCTCCTCCACTGCTGGTGGGAATGTAAACTTGTACAACCGTCCTGGAAATCATTGTGGCGCTTTCTCAGACAACTAGGAATGGCACTTCCTCAAGATCCAGCCATACCACTCCTGGGCATATACCCAAAAGAGGCTCAAGTACACAAAAAGGACATTTGCTCAACCATGTTTGTAGCAGCTTTATTTGTAATAGCCAGAAGCTGGAAACAGCCCAGATGCCCCTCAGTTGAGGAATGGATGCAGAAATTGTGGTATATCTACACAATGGAATATTACTCAGCAATAAAAAACAAAGAAATCATGAAATTTGCAGAAATAAATAATTTATACAAAAAGTTGTTCTCAGATGCACAGTATCAATCTCTTCCCCAAATTGGACAACACTTTTATCATTTTCTTTTGCTTTTTGTTTTGTTTCACTTGGATTTTTTTTGGTTTTGTTTGGTTTTCAGTGGACCATCTTGTTACATTTTATCCTCTGAACTTGCAGCTGAGATGACAACTAAGCTACTTAACCACACTTTAGGCTGTACCTCAACCCAACACCCATGTCAGAAACACATCTGCAAAAAACACATTTCCCATACCCATTATTTCTTATCAAAGATATAGTCTAGTTTGTCTAATGATCAGTGAATTAAAAAACATTGTGTAAAGTTTGTATGTGTGTATCTCTCTGTATACATTTATTAATGATAGTTTCATAATTTGTAGCAATAAATAGGAAAATACAGAAAGATAAACACATCTAAAGTAGGTGGAAAGTTCAGAATTGTCTCCTCTATAGAGGTTTTCAAGAAGCATCACCAGTGGGAAAAAAGGCAAAAAAAGAAAAGTTGTAGGCTCATTGGCATGTCTATTAACAAAAAGGACTTTCCTAACCATAAAGATGTGACAGATTAAACAACTAAATAGGATATTCCTTGTTAATAGTTTACTATTAAATAAATATTTTGTAACTATATTATATAATCATGTGCAGTATTTTAAATGCACAAACCTTGGGAGAGTAGCAAATCCATGTCTCATTTTTTTTTTTATATTGCTAAAGTTCTAAGTACTTTACCTTACAAATACTTCATACATTTCACTAAAAGTAGCTCAATTCTATAAGAGTTTAACAAGCATACACAAGTTTCTGAGTTCTGTTCTCAGCACTACAGAACAATTGAAGTCCAACTATAATAAAAACAAAACCAAAAACTGCTTTTTACTAAATGATAAAAATTTGGGCCAACTTTGACATTTTTTTTTCCTTTTTTTGGTTGTGAGCCTAGCCTTGAACGGCTGAGGCATCACTCCAGTTCTTGACATGTTTTTTAAAATGTGTTGTGAAATAACATTTTTATATACAACATAATTAAAAACTAATAAAACCACAAAATAAATAGAACCATTTACTCTCTGAGAAACTCAGAGTTACTTCAATTATCCTTAAAAGTAGCAAAATCAATTAATGCTGGGTGATCTCAAATTTGTGGGAAAACTTATAACAGATATTTTAGAGGATGTCTGTTTTTCCATGAAAACCAGTGAAAAGCTTTAAAAATAAGTTCTGGGTACTATGGACAAAACTCTGAAGCCTTTAGTTAAAGGTGGTGCAAAGGGCAAGTTACTGTAGTTGTTATTAATAAATTTTTCTTTATGATGATCAGAAACACCCATGATGATCTTCTTGTTGTTTAGTACTAATCATTCTTGTGTAAACATGTCCATTACACAACAGGGGACATTTTGATAAGGAAGGAGAGAAGGAAGATAAACAGAAAAGATGATAAAAATTGTAAAATTACCTTCAAATTGAGTTTATGCTTGTTCCCTAAAATCATGTAAAACAGATTTACAAATTTTACTGTTCTCTGCCTTTTAGAAAATTACAAGTTACCACGATTTAATTTGTCATTTGCCATCAAATGTCTTTGCCTGAGAGAAAGCAGCATTACTAAAGTGTTCTCTTTTATTGTAATCAAATCAGCTGCCTTTTTATATGAATGTTTGTTTATCTATTGTTTTTTGCTAGTTTGAGAATGGGTCTCATGTTGCTCAGACGGGCTGGTACATCACTAGATAGTCAAGATTAACTTTGAAACCCTGATACTCCTGCTTCCGTGTTTTCAGTGTTATGGAATTTTGGACATGTCCTAACATGCCAGAAGCAATATATGCTTCTAATTCAGACAGCCATAATATATTTCTACTCTTCTAAAATTGGTACAAATATTTATTCAATGATGGGAAGTGTCCCGTAGGCTTTGATTGTTAAAGTCCATCATCAAGAAAAGATACCATATTGACAAAATTAAGGAGCATAGACTCATACTCACAATAGGGAATTTGCCAACAAGTAAGTAAATGTCTATTTTGTTTCATCCATCTACGTATAATTTCAGGTAAATTTTAATAAAACTTCCAAACTGAAATGGTTTGGTTTTATTACTGAATTTTATACAAATTTTCCATAATTGTGTAAGATAATGATAAAGCTGAATTTTATAAAATTATTTGTAAAAACCAACTTGAAAAATCTAATGATGCATTATGAAAAAAAAAAAACAGTGGGTCCTCTGCATCCATCAGGAAGGCTTCTTCGAATGTTATTTATTATGAATTAAAGGCAAACAGTAATTGTGTTTGTAGTTAGAAAACCTGTACATATTAGAGAAAGTTAAGTTTTATTTATAGGTCAGAGAGCTTCTCTTTTTTTCTCGTTTGTATAGACAGAAAAGAAGACTTACAACATAAAGCATGATTAGGCTAGGACTAAAGGGTATTCCCCTTTCATTGTGTTTTCTATATGATAGTGCTGTAATTTTTATAACATGACTTCTATAAAATAAGCTTTTATTATTTAATAATGGGCAATCTGTATATTTTTAACATTTTAATACATTAGCTCATTAAAGTCTGCTTTCAAAAATTAAAAAAAAAAAAAGAAAATCTGAACCTGTTTCTATTCATAAATGTTACCATTGGCAAGTGAGCAGAAGAAGCAAAGATTCCTGGGGCTTAAGAGAGCATAGCTCAGTCTTTATGGGATTTTGTTGCTCTTCAGATAACAAGCTTGGCAACTCACAACCACCTCTAACTCCAGAACTAAGGGATCTGGCACTCTCTTCTGGTCTCCATAGGCACTATATACAGATGGATGAACTCACTCAGACAAATAGATAGACAGACAAACACATTAAGTAAATAATTTTAAATGAAAATGAAAAGATTTGTTTTTATAAAATAAAATGTCAGGGGTTGTCTTCGTATGGCTGAAATAATATCATATGATATGTAAAATCACACGTAGCAAAAACATTATATATTCTTTTAGGTATTATTATGGTAGTTTACTTATAATTTTTCTATTGATATACATATAATCTTATCATCATAAAATTTATTTCCTGAACACACAAAAAAGTTTGACTCCAACTATTTTAGAAGTTTCTTTTTTTGTTTGGTTTTAAGTAATTTGTTCTTTATTTTATTGCAGAGAAATTTTCTACAATAAGAACATGATAAATTTGACTATTCACTATGGGAAGAAGATCTATGATATCATAATAGACGGTAATTGTAAGTAATCCCTTTGAACATTCTTGGAAACCTGCTTGTAATTATATGAAAGAGCATAAGCACTGTGTTTCCTTTTAACAGCTGTTCCCTGTCATCCTGTCAGTCTTCAGAATTAACAAATTTTAGATATAAATGGATTTGATCAGACAAGTGCATAATGAAGCAAACAGAGATTTTGATAGACCTTTCCAGTGGCATCATAATGCATTTTATTCTAACTGCAACAATCTCAATTTAAATTTCAGGAAAACTATGTCAGGTGATCTCGGCTTCCTAATATAGTTCAGTAACATATTTTAAAAGCATCATGTCCTTCCCAAACTGAGTGTAACACCATGAGAATAGGATAAAAAATAGTATTCTTCAAAATTAATAAGATTACTCATTGGTAATATTTTATCTATTTATGTAACGATGTATGACACTACTAGACACTATTATATACTCAATCTGTCTTCAAAATTTGTTGGACAGCAGCTTACTGGAACTATTATATGAACAGGTATTGGGAAACACATATAGTTACAATAATATCTAACTGCTATAACACACCAAATTATCACACGTGGATTTATACGCCCTGCTGGAAGATTGAGGTCACTAAAATATTTTGTGGCTCAAGTCTCATTGCTTTATTTGGTCACCCAGGTCAATGGTTCAATACAAGATTTTGGATCAGATTCTGATAAGGAAACCAATTGATATAATGAGTCTTCTAGAACTACTTTTGTATGTGGGCAGTAGAAAAGATTGTAGAGACTCATTATTGAAAGAAACATTTAAGATGTAATTCTATTTTATTTTTCTCAGTTTTATATTTAATATTTATAGTTTATATTTATTTTCATTTTATTAGCTGATATATTTATGATTTAATAGCAAAGGAACAATCAGGTAAATTAATATTTAAATTAAAGGATAAACCTTTTCAAGCCCTTTGCCTCCCTATAGCTCTGAATGTTACTCACTATTACCGAGAGGGGGATTAGGTGAAATAGGCTGTATAAGCCAGTGTGAGGTGATTTGTTGTATCCGAATGTTAAGCAAATTAATGCCAATAGTTCATTATCAAATAAATGATAAATGTGAAGATTCCAGTCAGATAAACTTAATTTCACTGTTTGTCCAATGTCCACTTCACATTAAGCACAAACAAAGAGTGCATCTGGAAAATAAAAGTTCCACACAGAATTTTATAAGATATATAGTATGGGTAAATATTAGGGCTCATCCAGTAAATATTAAATTAAACGGAAAATGATATGTGAAGAATTTATGTGTACCTGTATTACTGGCCCTCAGAAGAGTGACACACTTGGATTCTGAGTTTGAGGTCAGACTAGAAGAGAGAGAGAAAGGGAGTGAGATCATCATTTACATAAAAGTCTTAAAGTTGTTTAAAGGTAAAACATTGTTGCATGCTTACTCTGCTTATGAGTTCCTATGTAGACAGTTAACCGGCTCCCAAATACTGTTCACATACCTCTACATATTTTTGTTTGCTCTGTTTCCTTCTATGATATCTTTTTACCTCTTTGCTGATTTTATTAGGATTCTTTGCAAGTACAAAAATTAAATTAGCATCTTTACTGTCCCTGCACCCCCCAAAAAATACCCATAAGATCTGTTCATTGCTATGCATTATTTTGTCTAGCCAACACAGCCATTTTTCTGATTCACATATTAAAATTATTTTAGTAACAAAACAAAACTTCTCATCAAATCAAATTTCACCAAAATAGCTCTATGACACTTTCTGAAAATCTAGCTTTTGCTCATGAAGAAAGCTATCCCCTTACCTGATGGGGCAGGTACAGTGTTTTATAATTTTTTGCAATCAGTAGAGACCTGATGATTCCTTTCTAACCATAGACTGTTGTTTCACACCACCCTTCTGAGAAAACATGTGCCAACTGCTGCCTGTAAAAAAGGAAACTCATTGCTTGCTCACAGTGGTATTGCAAATCGAGAAGGAATCATTAAGATACGTACTGGAGGTATAAAAATTCTTTATTCTAAGACAGGTAGGTCTGATCCGGTTTGATTTGTTGAAGAAAAAAACAATGTGCTCTAAGTTTGACCTACCAGTATTTAATAGGCTCACCAAACACAAATCGCCAGTATCTGCCTTGTTGGAAATTTTGCATGGGTTATATGGCTTCAATTTGTACACTAGCTTTGCCTATGAGTAGACACGTGCATTGAACACTTCAAGGCTTCGGAGACCAGGACTTTGGTTTGTTTTCATTTGGAGATTCCTCACAGATCCCTAGACCATGAACCACCTCCTTGGGAAGTGCTCTTTTTGTAGTGTGTGCTTGTATCCAGTAGGTCAAGGGATCCTAGGGTTTTGGAGAGAGTGGCTGTGAGCTGGGTGGAGGAGTGGAGGACCATGAGCTAAGAGAACTGGTAGTGAGTTTTCTCCATTCCATTGCTCATTTCCTCCCAGAACGGTGACTCATTGTAGACCATTGTTTAGAAGTCTTTTAAACCCATCACTGTCATTATAGAGATATCCACCTATATGCTACATACAGTTCTGTGAGTCTTACATAAATGGCCTTTTGTTTCCATTCATAATCTCCAGCTTTTGGGAACACTACTAAACCACAATTGCAGAAGCAGCTAACATAACAGGAACTACAGGCTCCAAAACAATTTCAGAGGAAGAAACTGGGACATCTGAGTGTCGTCTCTCCTCACATCCTGACCCCAGTATGCAAGATCAAGAGAAGAAGAATATGTGGAGAGCGCAGGCTTTTCTTCACAAGACTTCTCAAAACAAACTCTGCAGGAAGATCTCATAGTTGGCAGAACAAATTGTGTATATCTCCCACAATTCAGTCTATCCCACAGTCTGAATATCTATGACTAAACTCTAAGAGAGGCCCTTTTCACTATTGACCTCCACAAGAGACAATACAGCAGAGTCAACATTTCTCTATGTGTTTCACAGAAAAAAAATTAATGCCAAATATTTATAAACACAAAGTAGAGAAAAGCAATGAGCAGCAAATGAATTTAGTCTTCCGTCTTTCAAAAAATAATAAGTTACTCTACATTAATTATATGTCTTGATTTTAGTGCACAATGACTTTTACCCAAAATGTTTTAGGGAAAGTCGTATTTTAAAAAAAATGGACTATGGACTTAGTTCAGATTCATGGGAATTCTTGCCATACTCTATGCATATGTGCAAATCACACAAACTTATTGACTTAGTTTCTTCATGCGTAGAGTAGAAATAAGTCAAATTCAGAGTTTCCGGTGAAGATTAAATTAAATGCATTCAAAAATGTTTTCTTCTGTACACATAACATGTAGGATTCTGTGTGAGTGTGTCTATCTCTCTGTCTGTGTGCTTTCATTGATATACCTACCTACCTACCTCAGACAGGAATTTTGGTTTTGTTCAACAAATTGTTTTAAGCATTTATCAAAATTTTACACAGCATCCCCAGTGGCTCTCAGTGAGAAAAATTTTGCTGTGGGAGCAGAACTCTTTTGCTGTGTTCAGGTGTATGTATCTGATTTTTATGCATACAACTGCATGCTTTATAGTATCTATCAAATGCAACTTATGTTTTCTTGCTCACTCAATGTAAGGCAAAATATAAAGTGAATGGCAATTAAAGTATGGAAAGAACTAGTGGTTCTGTCATTTTCACCACTCCCTTTGCAATGACCTGCAACTAATATTGGAATGCATATTAGGTATAGGGAGGTGTCGAGGTGTTCATTATTTGAAGTGGTTCTGTCAAGTGGTGACCTCAGCACTGGTGTGGCCACTTCCACTGAAATTTATCCAAGATGAATTCAGGCACTCTTTGAGAATGACGCAAAGACTAAGTAGGGAAGTTCAAGACGTTTTCACTGCCACAGAGTCAAGCGGAAATTGTTTTCCGTGAACAGTAAAATAAAGCAATAATACCATAAAGAAGCTATTCCCACATGTCTTTGTTCACTCAGTGGACAAAATGACACAAGGTCCCACCATTAAAAGTGAGTAAAATAAATGATGGGAGCCATCTTCAAGTCAGGGAAGTACTTGCTTGCTGTCTAACTGTGAAGGCCAGGCTTGATTCCCAGAATTCACAGCAAAAAGCCAGAAAGAAAGGCAAACATTTCCCCTGGAAAAACTGAGACAAGCAGGACCCTGGACTAATTGGCCAGCCCGACTAATATAATTTGGGATTTCTGAGCCAATAAGAGACACTGTCTCTTAAGAAGTGACCTCAGATTGACTTCTGACCTTGATATATACATGCACAAATCATGCACCCATACCCATAAACACACAAACACAATGCACACACTTGCACATGTGTGCACACACACACTCTCACACACACAGGATCAGTGAAATTAAAGAAACTATTTTAGAAGATTAACTGAAAAAATTTTGTGTCACAACGTTTGATGCTCACAAGTAAAACAGAGAAAGGCAGTATCATGTCATGCTTTTTCCTGATGGATTTCTCGGAGGTCTGTAGGTGAACCATACCCTCAGGTCAAACATAAATATCTACTTTATCTATTGAGATTTAGAGTAAGATGTCCCTTGCAAAAACAAATACCAGATGTCTAAACCTTGACCCCATGGAAACCTACAAGCATAGATGATCTCAAACTTTTCATTCCTGTTGCAGTGGACAATTTAATGGGAAATATCCAAACAGAAGCTAGCAGAATCTTTGACCAATCTTTTGTTCGATTTGTAATTACTCTTAATTTAGAACTGATGAGAGGAAAATACAAGCCCCTCATTAATCTAATTTAAATGATTATATGAACTGTTTCAAATGAATCAAAATACCCACTAGCATTCAGGCTTAATGGATGAACGCAGTTAGCTCTCTGAAGATAGGTATTCATTAAGCAAACATCAGCCTGTCTATTCTGGAGTGCCTCCAGGATGGGTGTGACTTGCTCCTTAAGTCAAACTTAATTATTTAATGGGGCAATTAAAAATAGTGCATGTTTTAGATTATGATTTATGAGGTATGAAGTTACATTACTCTCCAGCTATGTATCTTGCAAGGTTTCTTTGTGTTCATGAAGGGTGATTAAATTTGCATATAATTTCTGGAGCCAAAGCTGTGGAAGCAAAGTACCCTGTCTTCAAAAAACAGCAGTCATTTCTTTTGAATACTCTTAAACTTTCATCTGTTTAGTCTGTCATTTTTATCTGGAGGCAGCAATAATGTCTCATATACATACACAAAAAAAAATCCTCTTAATTAAGCTATGGGAAATAAATGAGCTGTAGAACTCTGAGATGACAAGTTGAATGACAAATTTATTTTGGAATTGAACAATACACTAAACACAAACAATAATCAGACATTCTTATACAAAGACATTCCCTCGTAAAAACACGTGATAAAATATTGATTGACTTTTCTTTTTAAATATTGAAAATCATTTTTCTTATAAAAGTGACAACAAGCAATATTCACTTAAGCGTAACAGGGAAGAAAACTGACATCTCTCCTTAGCCTTTACCCATTCCTCGCCAGTCCTAGCCTGTATTTCAAGTGTGACAGACATTGGAAGCAGAAGATAGGGAGCAGGACAGGAGCCTACTGCGGAAAGCTTCTGAAAGACTCCACTTGATTGAGGTATCAAAGCAGAGGCTGAGACTCATAGTAAAACTTATAGCAGAGTGCAGAGAATCTTATGAAAGAAGGGGGAGATAGAAAGACCTGGAGGGGATAAGAGTCCAAAAGGAGACCAACAAAGCCAAAAACCACCCTGAGCCCTGATTGCCCTGAAGAGAATGATATCCCAACCAATGACCATGCATGAAGAGGACCTAAAACCCAGCTCCAGAGGTAGCCCATAGACTCAGTCTCCAATATGGGTCCCTAGTAAAGGGAACAGGGGTATTCTCAGGCATGAACTCAGTGACAGGCTCTCTGTTCACATCCCCCTGCGGGGTTGCAACCAGGTCAGATCACAGAGGAAGACAATGCAACCAGTCCTGATGAGTCCTGATGAGACCTCCCTTCTAGGAGGAGGACCTCCCCTATTAGTGGACTAGGGAAGGGGCATGGGAGAGAAAAGGGAGGAAGGATGGGAATGGGATGAGATAAGGGAGGAGGCCATAGCCAGAATACAAATTGAATAAATTGTAATAAATGATAATAATAAAAATTAAAGCAAGGACCATGTATGGATATAACTTAGAACCTTTACTTGGACGAAGCTCATGGTAGCTCAATAACAAATTGGTTTCCCATAGTAAGGGGAACAGGGACTATCCCTGACAGGAACTCAATGGCAGGCTCTTTGACTCCCCACCCCCGAAGGGAGGAGCAGTTCTGTGCTGGTATGCAAAGTTTTATGCTGGTATGCAAAGAAAATGTATTTAAATCACCCCACTCTACTTCCAAACAGGCCATGAAGTGTGTAATTTTCTAAACTGATAACTGACCTCCTAGTCAGTCAGATTTTCTTAGGTGTCTCTCCCACAGCCACTGGCATCATTATAAAGAATTTGGAAAGTCATAGATAGCAATGATGTACATGTATTGGGAAGGAATACTGCTTTTCCCTATGCAATGATAAAACACAAGGAAATGTACCAGGTAGTTCATGCCTTTAATCCCAGCACCCTGGATGCAGAGGCAGACAGATAGCTAAGTTCAAGGACAGCCTGGTCTTAGTAAATTTCAGGACAGCCAGGGCTACACAGAGAACCACTGACTCAAGGAAAAACAAACAAACAAACAAACAAAAAAAGAAATAAAACAAAACAAAAACATGAGGATATGAATCCAAGGCTGCGCTGACCCATTTGTATATTATGGGAGAAAAGTTTGCCTAGAAAAATAGTGGCTCAATCATAAACACACCCTGTGAAAAATGCATAGTGGCAAGGGTCTGATTATTCTATGAATGACCTTTCCAGAAGTCAATTCACTCCTCAAATCTTAGATTAAAGTAGTTTCCATGATTTGAGCTGAATTTCGGCCATTTCAGCTAATTGCTGTCACCACCTGAAAACAGTTGTGTTCCTATAGCAAGGTGTCATTTCCCCTGCCCACTCGATGGCATATTTGTTGGCAGGCATACTCCTTGGAGTCAAGTGAAGAGGTTTAAATTCTGTGGCCTCCGTGTGCAGTTGCTCTAAGTGATTGTCAATTTCATCTTCTTTAATGTGGTTTAAAGGCTCTTGAGGTTTGGACAAGATGATATGCAAATTATAATTCCTGCACTTTTTCATTGCGAAGAATATCAGTTTCCACACATGGGGCGTTAAAACACAGTTCATCGGGTTTGGAGTGTTCAAGAATGTATGTATAAGAAAATTAGTTAGTACAAAATAGTGTGAAGGGGTCTCAACCCTGCTCGCCTTACAACTTTGTTGTGTGCTTGTGTTAGACTGTTAATACACAGTTTTAAAGTATGTTATAATGTTGGCTATAAATATACAACATTCTTCAAAGTCTTGAAATTTTGCAAGTGTTGTCTCAATAGATTTCCTCACTTATGACAATCCTCTGTGTTACACAAAGTTAAGCAGTAGAAGCCACTTATAGGGAGGTATCTGCTTGTGGGCACCCTTTATTCTGAGGAGATTATTGACTCTTCAAAGGTCAAACAATCCTTTTGACCTTTTGCCCCATTCCTGTCCACAGCAGCCAGCTTGATTTCCTCTCATCATGTAGCCAGTGTTTTCCTTGTTTCCTGCTACCCCAGGCTCTGATGTTGCACACTTTAATGCCATTACCACATGACTTAAAAAAAAAAAATGTGGCCAAGCCTCCTTTTCACATAGACCCAGACAGTTCTTGGTATTTAGTTCAACTCATTACGGTTTGTGCTTTTCTTTAGTGCATGGGGAAATTTATGAGTTATGGCACCCATTCCCACTATAACAAGGCTGCTGCTTGTTATGTAATTGGCCAATCTAATTTTAAACCTTATAAAGTTGCTTTTTCCTCATACTCTTAAAAAAATCTTTAAAGGCAAGGATTGATTTTTAAGTGCTTAGAATGGCTTCCTTTTACAGTTTCCTTGCTGTGTTTAAGATCGAAATGTTTTGACAAGTATCTGATGGTGTTTGCCCTTGAAGCTATGTAGTAAGTAGGACCACGTCTCTGGCTTCAAAGATAAGCAAAAGTACTTACTGTGTTCTTGAGTAGTGATAAGAAAAGAAAAACAATAAAGACCCAAGAAGCTCTTGTGCTTTGCTTCTATTTTTTTTTTCAGAGTCATTCACAGTGTTCATAGAAACATCATAAGGTAGGCCAACTACACCGTCAGCTAGTTGTCAAAGAATGAGAAATAAATGACCGTGAAATATATTTTAAAATTCTTAATATGCGCATAAAACCACAACACAGTCCTTAGTTAGGTATACAGGTCCAAAAGTAGACATATACCCTTTATTCATATATTTTCCCTCTAAATTCTGCTTCTTCCCATCAACTTTATAATTAAGCCAGATAATTAAACCAGAAAGTCTTTCTCTTTGTTTTTCTTCTGTCTGTTGCTTGGTGCCTTACTGAACAAATGCTTTCTTATTTCTGATCATTTGGGCTTTTGGAGTTCTGGTACATTTTTAAATTCCAGGATTTGTTGGCAAAACTGAATCTATGCAATGGAACTTTTTCAAGGCTTATCAGATCACATTTCCTTAAAGCAAAAGCAACAGGAGCCATATTTTTTTATGTCAAGGAAGGGAGGAATTAATACTGTGAATATTCTCAAATTTTCAAATAAGTTATTTATTACAATGTATTCCTTTTGTATCCTGGCTGTAGCCCTCTCTCCTGTCTTCTCTCAGTCTCCCCACTTCTTCCTCCTTCTCTCCCTATGACCCTCCCATAGTCCACTCATAGGGGAGGTCCTCCTCCTTCCATCTGACGATAGCCTATCAGGTCTCATCCGGACTGGACACATTGTCCTTCTCTGTGGCCTGGTAAGGTTGCACACCCCAGGAGAAAGTTCAAATAAGATATTTAATATGTTACTAGCAGTATAAAATTTACTGAGATTACATAAATAAACTCATAAAATCAAATACAAATTTGTGTTTACTGTTATTCTTGAAAATTTTTAAAGAAGATAAAGAACTTATCCAAGGAAGGCCATTGTTTTATATTTTCCTTTGAAGAGAGAGGGAGGCATTAGGCGAAACTCCAAGCACAATTGGAGGTGGGGACAGACAGCCAATTGGCAAGGTTTGAAGTTAGTGCACACTTGCTAAGAAATGTGGAATTTCATGCTAAAACGACGTATAAAAATTTGCTAGGGGCGGAAGAGATGGCTCAGAGATTAAGAACACTTGCTGTGCTTCCATAGGTCCTGAGTTCAAGTCCCAGCAACAACATGGTGGCTCATGACTATCTATTGTAAGATCTGGTGTACAGGCAGAATGTTGTATAAATAATAAATAAATCTTAAAAACAAACAAACAAAAAAAGAATTTGCTAAATACTGGCTGGAAGAATGCAGAGCATTCTCATGCTCAGATCTAAGGTAGCAGTCTTGTTAGGCTGACTCAGCAGGATTTATACAGAAAACCTAAATTAATATCCAGAAGAAAGCTTAGAGGAGTACTGCTGTGAGACTGTTGTCAACAAGACAATTGTTATTAAAATACTCATGTCAAACACTCACGTTCTACCCACCAAGCTCTGTTTGTTCAATCAGACTTCATGGTTTAACTTAAACATTTTTTTTTGGTAGGATACTTTGGAAAACCATCATCACTCTTAAGGTAATTCATATAGATGGTCATTAAACAATTTAATTTTACTTTAATTTCTGTTCCTTTGTTTTATTTGCAGATCAATATGTCAGCTGTTATAGAATGTATAAATATCATTCAAACACAGCATTATCTTCAAGAACCTTCTAATCTAGCAAGGACAATAAATGCACATAATTAATAATCATATAGTGAACTAATTTGAAATGTTCTCTACTAAGTAAAAATCAGATTACTAGTATGGAGGCAATTATGTGCTTCCAACAGGGACAGGTAAGGCTCACATGATCTCTAGGTCCAATCATGTGTCTATGGAAAGGTAAGGAATGTCAACTAGAAGCAAGCACAAACTCTAAATCAGGTAGGAGGAGCAAGCATTGTGATATGCTTCTGGAGAAGGATAAGGCATCTACAAGTTTGAAAGTTCTAAAAAAGCAGAGAGTTTAATAAGTATATCTTTGATGTCTGGCCATATGGTATGCTACTAATAATTTATGTAACGAAAGGAGGTAGAGAACATGAGTAATAAGATTTGAAAGATAGATTGGGTCAGGTTGTGTAACGAAATAAATGTTCATGTGAAATTGTAGTAAGAACAGAGGTGTTTTTGAAATTTTTTATTAGCAAAGCAATGTCACAGTGAGAGCATTAATTACAAAGACTAATTTGAGAAGATGGGAAGTAAAAGCAAATATAGTAACCACAAACATCAATACTTTCTACAGAAGAAAGATGTATATGTTAAGAGCTGTTGGAGAAGGAAATATTCCATAGTTAACTTTTTTATTTTTTTTTACACTTTATTCACTTTGTATCCCCCCATAAGCCTCTCCCTCCTCCCTTCTCGATCCCACCCTCCCTCCCCCTTCTTCACGAATGCCCCTCCCCAAGTCCACTGATAGGGGAGGTTCTCCTCTCCTTCCTTCTGATCTTAGTCTATCAGATCACATCAGGAGTGGCTGCATTGTCATTTACTGTGGCCTGGTAAGGCTGCTCCCCCCTCAGGGGGAGGTGATCAAACAGCAGGCCAATCAGATTATGTCAGAGGCAGTCCCTCTTCCTATTACTATGTAACCCACTTGGATACTGAACTGTCATGGGCTACATCTGTGCAGGGGTTTTAGGTTATATCCATGCATGGGACTTGGTTGGAGTATGGGTCTCTGGGAAGACTCCTGTGTTTAAATCTTCTGGTTCTGTTGCTCTCCTTGTGGGGTTCCTGTCCTCTCCATAACCTACTATTTCCCACTTCATACATAAGATTCCATGCATTGTGCCCAACATTTGGCCCTAAGTCTCAGTGTCTGCTTTGATAGTCTGCAGGGCAGAAGCTTTCAGAGGCCCTCTGTGGCAGGTTCCTAGGTTGTTTCCTGCTTTCTTCTTCTTCTGATGTCCATCATCTTTGCCTTTCTGGATGGGGATTGAGCGTTTTAGTCAGGGTCCTCTCTCTTGATTAGTTTCTTTAGATGTACAGATTTTAGTAGGTTTATCCTATAAGTCTATATGAGTGAGTATATACCGTGTGTGTCTTTCTGCTTCTGGGACAGCTCACTCAAATAGATAACTTTTAACTAATGAACGGTATCAGAATAAGGCAGATCTTTATTATTCTCTGAGGGAAAGTCCTGCTTAAGAATTAAAAGTATTCACTTTGTTTCCCAGCTGAAGCTTCCTCTTCCCTCCCCTCCGAATCTCACTCTCCTCACTCCCTCTTCTTCTCTTATGACCCCTACCCCTAATAAAAATAAAATAAAAATGTAAAAAGTATGTTGATTGTGTTAACAATACCATATTAATTCATAAAAATATAATAGAATGAAAACAAAAAGAATTGAAAGTATGGAGGACTGTGGAAGGGGCATGAGAGGAGAAGAAGGAGGGAGGGTGAGATGGGGGGGCAGAGCTGGGTTACAAAGTAAATAAATCATAATAAATAAAAAGAAACAAAAAAAAAGAATTGAAAGTGGACACTGACTGAGGGTAAAGGACATTTATTGTGTAGTTAGTATAGGCTTTCCAGTGTACATTCAAATGCAGGACTCAACTAACCTACACAATTACTCCATAAATTTAGATTAATTAGAATCTTAACTTCTGAGAGAAGCATGAACACTTACAAAAGCTGTCCATAGTCCCACAGAAAATTACTGGAATAAGCCTTCTAGGAGTTTATAGTTGAGAATGCACCATATTAGCTCATTGTGAAACGTATCACTTTCCAGTTCCTTCATCTTGACAGATTTATGCAAATCTGATCAGTTTTCTTCCTTCATCTGAAAATGACAGAACTGAGTTGGGCTGCCTCTTAATTCCTACTTGGCTCAAATTTTCTGTCATGCCTAAATATTTCTAAAGTGTGTTACTTAGCTTTAACTTCTATAAGTAGTATCTGAGTAAATCAAATTATCTTTGCCTTACTCTTTTAGACATTCCCTCACAACCAGGGAGTGACTGGAACCATAATTTTGTACCTGTCATGAAGCAGCTCATCAATGAAGAAGCCCATGATGGAGCAAAGTTGCTCTTCTTACCATTAGTCCAGAAAGAAAACAGAACAAGAGGAAGACAAGCAGGGACAAAACACGAACCTAATGACCTCAAGCTTTCATTTAGGCCTTAACTTTTAAAATTCTATACTTTCCTTTCACATTTCAACTGAGAACAAACTCTTTAGTATCTGGATTTGGAAAACATTCAAGATGCAAACTTTAGAGCTCACAGGATACCTCAGTGGATAAAGAAGCCTATTTCCAAAGCTAATAATATAAGTGTGATTCCTGTGACTCACATAATGCAATAAAATATTTGTAAATTTTCCTCTGAATCCTACATGTGTGTGAAACCACATATTACACACATATACACAACAGAAAAAAGTAATAAAAACATCAAACATACTCAATGTAAAAAAAAAAGAAAGAAAGAAAGAAAAAATCTC
Source organism: Rhombomys opimus (assembly GCA_010120015.1). Taxonomy (NCBI): domain Eukaryota; kingdom Metazoa; phylum Chordata; class Mammalia; order Rodentia; family Muridae; genus Rhombomys; species Rhombomys opimus. Next base: position 1,088,657 of record REGO01000388.1, on the reverse strand, counting down.
AGATTTCCAAAATGGCAGCAGCCTGTATATATCTAAGTGGCAGAGACTGTATCTAAGATCTGAGACTGTGGTTATGTTGAGTAACTAGTGACAAACTCTAAAACAGCATTGTTGTTTTTCCACATCATACTAACTCCCCTTCTTTCATGTGATCCTCTGTACTCTGCCAAACATTTGGTTATGAGTCTTAGTATCTTCTTTGAAACACTGCTAGGTTGAGTCTTTCAGATGCCTTCTGCTGTAGACTCCTGCCATACGAATACTAACACACTTTATGAATCAAATTGATCTATCATATATCTACAGAATATTTCACTCAAAACACAAAAGAATATCCCTTCTTCTCAGCAACTCACAGTACCTTCTCCAAAATAAACCACATACTGGGTTGCAAAGCAGACCTCAACAATCTAAGAAGATTAAAATCACCCCATACATCTTATCAGACCACCATGAATTAAAGCTGGAACTCAGCAACAACAGAGACAACAGAAAGACAAAGCTTACAGACTCATAAAAACTGAACAACTTCTTACTCAATGACCACTTGGAAAGGGAAGACATAAAGAAAGAAATTACAGAGGCATAACATACCCAAACTTATGGGACACAATGAAATCACTACTAAGAGGAAAGGTATTATCACTAAGTGCCTTCATAAAAAAATTGGAGAGATCTCATACTACTAACCTAGCAGCACACCTGAAAGCTCTTTAACATAGAAAGCTACACTCCAAAGTAATTAAACTCAGAACTGAAATCAATAAATTGGAAAGAAAGAGAATAATACAAAACAAACAAACAAACAAAACCAAGAGCTGGTTCTTCGAGGAAAATCAATAAGATATTCAAATCATTAGGCAAACTAACTAAAAAGCAGGAGAGTATCCAAATTAACAAAATCAGAAACAAAGGTGGGGGCATAACAACAGACAATGAGGAAATTTAAAAAATCATTATATCTTATTTCAAAAGCCGGCATTCCACAAAATTGAAAACTCCAAAGGCAATGGTCATTTTTCTTGATAGATTTCACTTACCAAAGTTAAGTCAAGATCAGTAAACAGTTTAAGCAGTCCTTTATTACCCATAAGGAAATAGAAGGCATCAAAAGTCTCCCAACTAACAAAAGACTAGGGCCAGATGGTTTTAGCACAGAATTCTACCAGACCATCAAAGAAGAGCTAATACCAATACTCCTCAAACCATTCCACAAAAATAGAAGCGGAAGGAACATTACCAAACTCATTCTATGAAGTCATACTGACTCTGATATCTGAACCACTACAAAGACTCAACAAAGAAAGAAAATTTCAGATCAATTTCACTCATGAACATTTATGCAAAAAAAACATGCAATAAAATACTCTCAAACTGAATCCAAGAGCATATCAAACATATCATCTACCATGAACAAATAGGGTTCATACCAGAGATGCGGTATGGTTCAACATATGAAATCCATCAACAAAATCAAATCCACCATATTAACAAATTCAAAGAAAAAAAATCACATGATTATCTCATTAAATGCAGAAAACGCCTTTGACAAAATCCAACACTCTTTCATGATGAAAGTCTTGGAAAAATCAGGGATACAAGGTACATACCTAAACATAATGAACTCTATACAGAGCAAGATAATAGCCAAAATGAAATTAAATGGAGAGAAACTTAAAAACAACAACAAAAACAAACAAAAAAAAAAACTAGCCCAACTTTTAAGAGGGCTAGGCTGCCCACTCTTGCCTTACCTCTTCAATATAGTATTTGAAATTCTAGCTAGAACAATAAGACAAGTAAAGAAGATCAAGAGGCTACAAATTGGGAAGGAAGAAGTCAAAGTATCGCTATTGCAGAGAATATGATAGTATATGTAAGCAACCCCAAAAATTTTACCAGAAAACTCCTAAAGCTGAGAAAGAGCTTCAGCAAAGTGGCAGGATAACAGATTAATTTTAAAAAATCAGTAGCCACCAATGGGCCAACAAAAAAAAAATCAAGAAACTATACCCTTCACAATAGCCACTAATAATATAAACCATCTGTGTATCTCTAACCAAGCAAGTGAAAGACCTGTATGACAAGAACTTCAAGTCTCTGAAGAAATGAACTGAGGAAGATAAAGAAGATGGAAAGATGTCCCATGCTATGGCTAGGTAGGATTAACACAGAAAAAAGGGTCATCTTACCAAAAGCAATCTACAGATTCAATGCAATCACCATCAAAATACCAACAAACTTATTTATCAACTTTTAAAGAACAATTGTCAACTTCATATGGAAAAACAAAAACAAAAGACCAGATTAACTGAAACAATCCTATGCAATAGAAGAACTTCTGAGGTATCTCCAAACCTCAATTCAAACTATACTACAGAGCAAATAGTAATTTAATAAATAAAAAAATAAATAAAATAAATAAATAAATAAATAAATAAATATAAATAAATAAATAAAAGTACAAAAAAAAAAAAAAAAGCCTGCTTGGTACTGTCATAGAAATAGACTAGGTGACCAATGAAAATAAATAGAAAACCCAGAAAAAAAAAAAACCACACACACATATCTACAGACATGTGTTTTTTGACGAGGAGTCAAAACCATACAATACAAAAAATATAGCATCTTCAAAAAATGGTAATGGAAGGAGAAGAGAGAGGGATCTATCTATCTATTTATCTATCTATCTATCTATCTATCTATCAATATCCATACATGTATCTATACCATCTATATAAAAATGTATAAAACAAAGTTTCATATATATTATATATCACCTATATTTGTAACATATGTTACATACATGTGTATTTTATAACATATATGATATATTGTATATATATATATGTATATATATATATATATATATATATATTTAATGAAAATGCTTTCCTGTGACACTGAGTCAGCAAACACACGAAGCACTCCAAAATTCCAAACTATCTGTCTAGGTTCTCTATTTTATTTCTGGCTTTCAGTGGAGAAGAGGAAAACTTTAGAAGCAAAATTACTTCTTGGGTGTAGAGGAAAGGGGTGTGTCTTGGAAGAAAAATAAAATGAAATAAAGGTAGATTAAATAAAAGGAGAGAAGTGATATAGATAGACTTATCATGTAGCATCTGAATCCACTTTGGTGGCATATATCTACTTTACCAAAGGAAAGATCCCCAGCCACAAGACAATAGTAAATTCCTTCAAATTATATGACTCATTCATAGCTCCACAGCAAGCCCTGATCACAGCTATTTCCATTTTATCATTATCGTCATGAGAATCATTATTGCTATAAGTTTTTCACCTCTACTTTGAAAACCCCTCCAGAAAGATTTCTACTTCATTTATTTTTCCTCTTATATGTCTAGTATCTCTTCATTTTTTAATTTTTTTAAGTTTAATATAGCTTTATTTCATTTTCATGGAAAGTGAAAGGACACATTTTGAGGACATTTCAGCCACTTTATATTTTTTTCTTGCATTTATTTATTACAGTTTATTCACTTTATATCCCAGCTATAACCCCCTCCTTCTCTTCCCATGCCCCTCCCCAAGTCCACTGATAGGGGAGGTCCTCCTCTCCTTCTATATGGCCCTAGCCTATCAGGTCTCATCACGACTGACTGTATTGTCTTTCTTTGTGGCCTGGTAAAGCTGCCCCCATCCCCTCCTTGGGGGATGGTGATCAAAGAGCCAGCCACTGCTTTCATGTCAGGGACAGCCCCTGTTGCCCTTATTGGGAACCCACTTGGAGACTGAGGGGCCATGGGTTACATCTGTGCAGGGGTTCTAAGTTATCTCTATGCATGGTCCCTTGGTTAGAGTATCAGTCTCAGAAAAGGCCCCTAGGGCCAAAGACCCTCTTGACTGAGGTAACCCAGAAGCAGAAAGATACACATGCTATAAACCCACTCATAAGTGGTTAATAGACATATAATATAAGATCAACATATAAATTCTGTACACCTCAAGAAGTTAAGCAAGCAGGAGGATTCTGGGTAAGATGCTCAATCCTCAATCAGAAAGGCAAACTGGATAGACCTCAGAAGAGGGACAAAACAGAGAACAGGATAGGAGCCTACCATAGAGGGCCTCTGAAAGACTCTTCCCAGCAGGGTATCAAAGCAGATGCTGAGACTCATAACCAAACTTTGGGCAGAGTGCAGGGAATCTTATGAAAGAAGGGAGGGATAAAAAGACCTGAAGGAGACAGGAGCTCTACAAGGAGAGCAATAGAACCATTTTAGCCACTTTAAATCCTGTTTGTTTCATTTTAAAAATTCTTTCTTCATAGTTTCTGCCCTAATCTTTAGTTTGCCTGCAAATTAATAAATTCTGGTTCTGGCAAATCCAAATTCCTGTTTTTGCATAAAGATACAAATTATAAGATAGGAAAATAAAATTTTGTAACTGGAATGACTTCTTCCTTCCTGATATCCCTTAGTTTTAATACCCAAAGTTACAGTTTCTCTAAACTCAGCACCTGTCTTTTGAGGACTCTTCAATCATTTTGGAAAAGGGAATTGAGACAGACGACAAGGAAGTACCTCAGACCACATAATTGGACAGTTTCATTTGTACCCTACAGTTGCAAACCATTCAGCAATTCAGTCCTTTCTTTTAACCTAAGAGATTTTTATAGCCCAGGGAAACTGTTTTCCAAATCCAGCCAGCTTTCCATGTCAGCCATCAACTCTCAGTTTGAGATAGAGACAGCCCATCCCAATCCTTTGTAATGATCCCAGCAACATTGCAGGGACCCCTCACATGTCCATCTGCCCAGCCCTGTTCTCCATCTTCTTTTCACATATGTCCTCCTTCAGAGTGCTTCTTAATAAAACTATGCATACATGTCTAGCTTGGAATCCTTTTGAGCCAAGCTGATGAAGGGAATTTAAGGATCTGAAACTATCTTTATAGTTTCTGGCTTAAAGTTGGTTCAGTGGGTAAAACCACGGAGATCAAATGTTACAGGATAAAGGGGTGGTCTGGTAGAAATGACCAGTAGGCTGTGAAAAGCTTCAGATGTTATATGACTTTTATGGGATAAGGATGTTGCTTATTTCAAATAAAATCTTGAAACAGCCCAGGTCATCTGAAAGGAGTTTGAAATATAAGTGAATTTAATGCTTACTCATCATCAATTCAATATTTCTACAAAATCCAGTGTTGGATGTTTTAGCTCTATGAAGGCAAAAGATTTATGGGGAGACAGAGGAAGAAAACACTCCCAATGCGGCTTGATTATCTCCTTTGCTAAACTCAGATAACATAACCTCCATTCACACTCAAAAATACCTTGTTCTTTTGGTGAGTTTCATCATAAGGTACTGATTTATATAACAACACCCTTTCCCCCTACCCTACAAAATGTAACTGTATCTTCCACAGAGCACATTGTGGTCATTGACTTACTGAGGGCAGTCACTCTCTTGAAAGTTGAATTTTAAAGCATGAATCCCAAGTTCCTTCTCTGTAAATAAGGAACCTAGAATAAGGATTCCTTTGGCTTTGTGTGAAAAGTATAATTAATAACCATTGTATCAATAAAAGACTCAAATTCAAAAGCAAGGGCATAAAGAACCTGCGTTTCCTGACCTTCACCTTGAGCTATACATCATTTGTCCCTCTTTTGTTTGTTTGTTTTTATTATTATTATTAATTTTTAATTTTTAATTTAATCACAGGTTACTTACTTAGTATCCCAGCCTTAGCCCCCTTCCTCATTCCCTCCCAACCCCACCCTCCCTCCCTCATCTCCTCCCTGCCCCTTTCCAAGTCCACTGCTAGGGAAGGTCCTCCTCCCCTTCCATCTCACCCTAGCTTATCAGGTATCTTCAGGACTGGCTTCCATGTCCTCTTCTGTGGCCTAGTAATGCTGCTCCTCCCTGGGGGGGGGGAGGACATAAAGAAGCCAGTCATTGAGTTCATGTCAGAAATAGTCCCTGTTCCCCTTACTAGGGAAACCCAATTGGATACTGAGCTACTGTGGGCTACATCCAAGCAGGGGTTCTAGGTTATATCTATACATGGTCCTTGGTTGGAGAAACAGTCTCATAGAGGACCCTCATGCCCTGATATATTTTATCTTTGTGGAGCTCCTGTCCTCTTCTGGTCATATTAACTCCCCCTTTTTTAGTATGATTCCCTGCACTCTGCCAAAAGTTTGGTTATGAGTATCCATATCTGCTTTGATACACTGCTAGGTAGAGTCTTTCAGAGGCCCTCTGTGGTAGGCTCTTGTCCTGTTAATTGTTCCTCTTTTGAATCCCCTTCTTCTGTTATTGTTACATTCCCACAACACACACAGTAAGAACTTTGTGTTTCATTCCTTAGACTGAAGGCTATGCAAGAAAGTTTCCTAGGAAGTGAGAAGGAAGGATAGGAATCAAATTATGAAATATTACATGTAAGATATACATAAATGTAACTTGAAAAATATGTATTCTATTGGACATATGAAATAAAGGTAGCAAACTTAAGACTTACTTTAACCACTCTTCAACTAATAAGAGTACAGGAAATGTATTCAAATTTGATGTTCTGCCTCAGTAATTTAAAACACGTAGATAAGTACTGAAGTTTGTACACACACATGGAAAAATGTAACAATTTAGAAAAGTGTCTGCATGCCTAGATAAGAGATAAGACGAAAGTGAGGTCTGTGCATGAGGTTCTTGTCTCTTAGCTAATTTTACACTTCTAAAATATGAAGTATTGAAACCAAATAGTTGTGTTTTTCATCCAGAATATTCCTGACATTCCTGTCACTCCTTTTTCCTTTTACTCTAACCAAACCATGTTAAGATCTTTTCTCTTCTAATATATGTATGTATATATATATACATATATATACTAATATATGTGTATGTATATATATTCTAATATATATGTATATATATATATATATATATACATATGTATTAGAAATCCTATTTTAGAAAAAGGAAGAAATGCAGTGGCATCCTTAAAGCTTATTCAGGAGGCTCTAGCTAACTTGTTTTTTAGCAATGAAAGCAAAGAACAGAGGAAAACTGGGTGCAGGTGACAGATAAGGGACAAGGTTGTTTGCCAAACTTGATAATGTTGAGCCAAGGCTCAGCAATAACTAACAGAAAGAATCCCTGCCTGCGACACACGCCCATCAAAGGATGGAGGGAATTTCAGCAGCCAGGGCCAGATGAAGGAAGGCTTCTGGAGTCCTTGTACTCCTGTGGGCATCCCTCTGTTCTCTGCATAAAGGGACTCCAGCTGATGAGATATGACAAGCTCCCAAGGGAACCCAGTCAGCCAGGAAGGGCATCACCTCATGTGCCTTGTGCATTCACATCACTTTGGCACTTGTTATTATCATTTAAATGTAATCGCACCTTGGAAGGAAAGAAAGAAACCCAATATTTGCTGCTGACTTAATCCTGACAAGGTAATTGAAATAACTTATTAAGGCTTCCTAATGAACTGCTTCACATATTAGAACTGGCAGTGTTGCAGAACAGAAACATCCTATGACTCCCTTTGTGACATAACTTCATTAAAACTCTGTCTCTGTCTGTCTGTCTCTGTCAGAGAGAGAGAGAGAGAGAGAGAGAGAGAGAGAGAGAGAGAGAGATCTAAGAAGAAAAAAGGACAAGTTTCAATTCAAAATGAAAAGATCTAGTTCAGGTCTGTATTACTGAACATCAAGAACACAGCCTTGCTCACACAGCCTGAATCACTCCATTTCCCTTTCCTTACTAAGGGTAATCTGGCAAGCAAACTGTAAGAGATTAAAATACAAAAAGTACTTATCAAAGACAAAATGTATTGATACTTCCCTCCACCTAATAGAGGAACATTCTGTCACATTTTCTTTTCCCTGTTAAAATAGTAATAACCATCCCTTTGACTGGACAGGGCAAGTATAAATAGAGATTAGACACAAGTAAACATTCAAAGGCCTCTCAGGGAGTAGACCTTGCCAATCTTTGGCAGCCTACTACAGGCTAGTGGCCTGACAACTTACTTTTCACATTTCAGGTCTGGATTGCTCACCAGCACCTTTCTATACAGAATCAGAAGAGATTTTAGATGCTGATATCATGCAAAATAAGGTATAGGAACCTGAATTATCTGCAGCAATTATTTCTTTTACCTTGCTCAGAAGTCTGCACCATGTTTTCTATTATTATCTTGCTGAACCATTGCTAGCCCCAACATTCCATATCTTCAGAGGAATGGTTTCTTGAGAAGGTCAGTATTCTATGCTCTGAGCGACAGCTCTTCAATAGCGGCTTTGTGTGAGTTGGAGATGGAGCTCAGCAGTGGAATGTCTACTTAGCATGGTCTGGGCCCTGGGTTTTAACTTGAAAACTACAAGAAAATATAGTCTTTCAGCCAAAAAAAAAAAAAAAAAAAAAGACAAAGTATTTTTTTCTTGTCTTTTAAACGTTAGAGTTTTTCATCTTCCAATTATTATACAAAGCTCTATTTAATGAGTTTCTTGTGTATTTTGAAAAGAAAGTAACGAATGTATACTTGGTGACTACTATGAATAAGATACCATATATTCTATAAGGAACATTCTAATACTTATCAAATGAACAAAACAAGTAGAATTTGATACAAAATGTTATGACAATGCCTAGGCTTTTTTTTTTTAAGGTTTATCTCTTATAATTTAAATTTTCTTTCTTGGGCTAATATGTGTCCTCTTTAAAAAAAGAAAGAAAAAAAAAGCATGAAACTGTACTTCCTAATACCTTAGACTGGCAGGGACTCCTAGGCCAACTCAGCTAGTATCCTAGAGAAAAACAAAGATTGTGCGGATGCCTCCTGAAACCCTGCAGGATTCGGGGCTTACAGTAGACCTCGAATCTAACGTATATACGGGTCCTAAATTCTGGTCTTCACTTCTCTCAGCCTCCAGTTTGATAAGCAGTAAATACTTTCAACATAAGCTCACGGTTTATTTACTCTATCTCTTCCCCATCCTTAGTCTTCCAGCATCTGCGCTCAAGCTCTCTCGACTGTATTCAATTCATTTTGGCTCTGCTATCAATGTCGGTTGACAGTCCATCCACATCTCCTCACCCTGTGTCCTCCATGACATTCTAAGCTTCCGCTATCCTTGCATGTCACACACAACTGAATCATACATGACAAGTCCGCCTGTCATTCCTATAATGTATCCCCACCAGAATACTCGGATCAACGCCAAGAGGCACTAAGCACATGTTTTAGTTGCTTTTTGAAGCAGATGCTGAGACTCACGGCCAAACTTTAGGTAGAGCGCAGGGACTCTTATGGGAAGAGGGGGGGTGAGGAGTGGGTAGAAGGACACGGAGGGGAGAGAAGCCCCAAAATGAGAGCAACAAAGCTAAAAATTCTAAGTTCCCGGGGTCCTGCAGAGACTGATGCACCAACCAAGGACAATGCATGGAGAGTATCTAGACCCCCTGCTCAGATGTAGCCGATTGGCAGCTCAGTCTCCATGTGGGTTCCAGAGTAAGGAGAACAGGGGCTGCCTCTGTCATGAGCTGTATTGCCTGCTCTTTGATCACTTACCTGGCGATGTGTTATGACCACGCTACAAAGGAAGACAATCCAGGCAGTCCTGACGAGACTTGATAAGCTGTGGACAGATGTTAGAGAAGGAGGACTCCCCCTTTCAATGGACAAGGGAAAGAGGATGGGGGGAGAAGGAGGGAGGGTGGAACTGGGGGGAGTTGAGGAAGGGCCTTGAATTGGGATATATAATGAATAAAATGTAAAAAATAATTTAAATTAAAAATTAAAATATATCTACCAATAAAAAAGCAAGTACAATAATATCACTTCTTTTCTCAAAAACATCACTGCCTCACACTTTCTATTAGGGTAGAAGATTGTCTCCAGCCTTGTACCAACGAAATTCTGCCTAAATCACCCAACTCATTCTGATCTCCTGAAAGACAGATTTGCCCTGACTAGCTGTTCTATTTTCAAAGAAGATCCCTGGTCTTACCTTCAACGTTGTACTCCACCATGTCATTTCCTTTGCCACTGCTATTTTCTTCAAATCACTAAGCGTCTCAATGTCTGTAAATTTACTCATGATAGTTTTTCGTCTATATTTTGACCTGAAAAAAAATTCATATGCTGATGAGTTCTATCTTCTTTTATTTTTTTGTTTCATCAAAGAGGCCTAGAAGAGTTGTTCAGACGCTCTTATTTCTCAGTAGATGAACAATAACACACACACACACACACATACCTCACAGTTCTTCCTACATGTAGCTCACTCGTTATTGTGGAATTCTGACTCTATTGTACAACAAACTCATCACTATCTAAATCAGAGCTGCTGTGATCCACACAAGACTTCCTGATGAAGATTTCTTACAGAAGAATGGCATTGAATCATTACCTGAGACTTAAGTCATTCCTTCCCTCCTATGTCTGCACTTCAGTTGTAGGATATGCTGTTCTCAATAGGTAGTAAGAATTTAAATGGCAGATAAACTATTTAGCTTTGAGGAGGCTATACTTCATGTGGAGGTAAGACTTTTCAGTGATACAGCTGTCTTTGGGCTATTTATGCTCCTATAAACAACTACTTAATCACGATAATGTAATCTCACTAACCTTGGTTCACCAAGCTAGACATGGATGTAATTTTTCCTTCAGTTTTTCATCACTACTCTATTCTGACATGGGTAGACATTTGTTCTTGTCTCCTCAGGAGTGAAATGCCGACCAATAATTTCTTTCCATATCCCGTAGCTTGATAATTTATACACACACTTTATAGCTTCTATTAATACAGCAAAATTTCGAATTTACACAAAATATGTAAACAGTAAATATACCTCACAACGTAAATTTTAGAGAAGAAACAGTTGGATGTAACGAAGCAGGGTTCTTGAGATGCCAGTACTAGTGCGTCCCGTAAAATCAGGGAAATTCCACTTTCTGAAATAGGCCTCTTGTATAGCTAACACACACACACACACACACACACACACACACACACATTCTGTACACCTCAGAAACAGACAAACTCATTAAGATGTGTTGCATCACCGTACAGTATTTATATCTAGTCTATACCTATTGTGTTTTCACAGATAGAAGAACCTTTGTGCTTTCTGGGTACTCGAGAGGAGGCCCCTACAAGAACAGCCTTGGGCAATGTGGTCTGAACAGGAGTGGCTCTTTCTGCTTCCCAGCCACTGGTTAACGATGATGGTGTGTTTTTGAGATCAAATGTGCTTTCTAAATCCCTCATTTTTTTCTTGGCCACAGGAATGCCAATGTGCACTATAATATAAGCATTTCTTTTTTTCTGGCTAAACACAAGCATAAAACAGTTATGGACCCAAGCCCAAGCTGGCCCAAATGCAACATCAAATATGAATGAGAAATAATCCTGTAAGCCATTCAGAAAAAGTTAACCAATTGACTACATAACCTTATAAATAATAACTCTATTTAAAGTACTTCCTGTGTGCCAGGGGTATGTCAATATTTTACTAATTTTGAGAAATTTATGAATTACATAGAAGAAATGATGCTTCTTAGGAAATCATGTACAGGGAAATCATGCTGTCTACAACAACACAGACAGAAAAGAGCAGTGCCAAAATGTGAAACAAAGAATATCTGATCCTACATGTAGGTTGTTACAATTGAGCATTGATTAATAAGAGGAAATTGCCGAAAGATAGAGCAGATGACTAGTGACAGAAGTGCAGATATCAACATGCCTTGCCAGCTCCTCCCAGGCTTTCTGAAGTAATACACACACTCCCTTCAAGAGAGTTTCGACGGATCTCACAAGTCAGGGCAACAGCTCTCAGCATGGGTGGTCGCTAGCTTCAGTTGTTTGTTTTATAATATGTTAGAACATTGCCAGCTAACATTTTTAAACTTTTTCTTTCCCTTTTAGTCAAACCAGTTCCAAATGTTTGAATGTTAAATTGTGGGAAGAAGTTAGAGTAGCCAGAAATATATATATATATATATATATATATATATATATATATATATATATATATATTATGAAACATAAACATTTTTTCAGAAAAAAAAAGCAATATGGATCTTTTCACTTTATCAGGCAAAGCATTACCCATACCAGGAATCTTGGTTAAAACAACAACAACAACAGAAAACATTAGTTTTTAACATATTCAAGATGTCTTTTGATTCTACATAGGTGTAATTATAAAACAGGCAGACATTATAAAGAAAAGGAGCCAGAGTTTATATCCATTAGAAATGCTACTAGCTGAAGAAACAGGAAATCAACTGTTTTGACACTGTAATTTGTCACCGTTTTATTCTTCCCTGGATCTATGTCTCTTTCCCTACATCATGTGTGTTGTCCACATTCTAATGACTTCACTGTTTTCAAGGACTTCCACAGGACAACAAAATGGAGAATCCATCAGGCAGATTACACCCAACATTTCTGAATTGGGCCCATCCTCCTCTTTTTTTCCCTTTTTATGTATCTGCTTCCACAAAAATAATGTTCTCAGGCTATCCTACTCATTGCAGGAGGAGATAAACCAACATGAGGGAACATGGTCTACCTTCAGAACACATCCAACCTAGATTAGCTCACTCTTGGCAAACCTACTCATTCTTGAGATAAATAAATACCTATTGTTGTTTGCTTTTTTTTTTTTTTCTTGAGGCATCATAGCTATTTTCATGTAGGAGACAATGCATACATTATTTTCGGGTAGCTTTTTCATAATAGAATGTTTGCTGAAAGCAAACATTAATAGAATCACGGGAACTAGAAGAAAAATGAGCCTCAGAAAGCATGAAGTACAGTAATAAAGTGATAAGCTGATCTCTTCTTCCGGAGGATATCACTAATAGATCTGAGCCCCAGCCCCCTTACAATGTCTCATAAACTTCTTTGAGTCACAGTCTCCCAGTCAAATCCACAGCTAGTCTCACTAGCCATTTTGTTCCAGGCATTTACTGTCCTGGGGAGATAGGAGGGGCACTGAAGCAGAGACTCCTAGTAATGGAGGCCACCTTCTAACTACACAAGCCCCCTAGGAGAAGGAGGGGAACTCCAACCCACCCACAACTTCAATCCCAAATTTACCATGCCTACAAGAGTGTGGGGATAAAGATGGAGCAGATGGAGGAGAGATTGAGGAACGCACAAACAATGCCTGTCCCACCCAAAGACCTACCCTACGGGAGAGTGCCAACCCCTGACACTATGAAGGGTACTCCGCTAAGCTTTCAGACTGGAGCTGGAAAGAGTTGTCTTCTGAAAGACTCCGCCCAGCAGATCCTCAAAACAGATGCTGAGATTCACAACCAAACATCAGGCTGGGGGCTGCTTAAGGAGCCTTGTGGGAAAGTGAGAGGAAAGAAAAGGAGCTGGAGGTGACAGGAACTCCACAAGAAGACAAACAGGGCCAACAAACCTGGGCCCAGAAAGGCCTGTGGATACTGAAGCACAAACCAAGGACTGCACATAGGCTCTCCACAAAGATGTAGCAGATGAACAGCTTATGCTTCATGTGGGTACCCTAGTAAGGGAAGGGGGCGCTGCAACAGGCAAGGACTCACTTGCTAGCTTTTTGATCATTTCCCTTTGGCAGGAGTACCTTACCAGCACATAGGGGAAGAGGACATGTGCAGTCCTGATGGAACTTGATGAGCTCGGGAGGATGGGAAAGGCAGTTCCCCTTTCTGAGGAAAAGGTGAGGAGGGATAGAGAGAGGATAGGACTGGGAGGGAAGGAGGGATGGGGCTACAACCAGGGTGTAAAGTGAATAAAAAATAAAGAAAAAATTATATATCCATTTTAAAAAATATATATTGCTCTCATCCATAGTAGATCAGAGCAGATGTTGCTTGAACTATCACTCTTTTAACCACTGCAAATATTTTCTGTGTGATTGCTTTGGTCTAAGTCCTGTCCTAATGATTTAACAAAATAATCAACTAATGACTAGAGTTGTCTATAAAAAAGAAATTTTATATTTTAAAATAATTACTTAATAAAGTCCAATTTGTTCATGATTTAATAACTCTTAAGGAACAGGATCACAACCAAATACACATGTCCTAGAAGAGAAAGTAATTCAGACTTAAATTTAAATCATGACAACAAAACAAATAGAACCGTCTGTGGGGAGAAACGGGATATGTATGAACCTCTTTAACCGATTAGTGAATGTGTAGAGTTCACAATCCACTAGTAAACGTCAGTTGCAAGGTAACAGGAAACTACACTCCACAGTCTAAACTAGGGGGGAAATTAGCATTTCAAAGCTTATGTGTGTCTGGAGGGAAATTGCTCTGACAGATCCACACCAGACTGCACAAGGTACTGATTGACATCCAGGGAAATAAACAAGTAAAATGGTCCTGGGATGGTTCTCCACACCACTGTCACTGCCAACATATCCTCCTCATTCCCTTGATACAGTTTTGCACCCCCACTTTTCCTGAGGCCAGTCCAGGCTTCCACAGACGTGACACGTTCAACAGACGGTGTCATGAATATATATATATATATATATATATATATATATATATATGTGTGTGTGTGTGTGTGTGTGTGTGTGTGTGTGTACTTTACTTAACAATGTATTGGATACTCTATTTTATGCATTATAACTAATATTCGTATAACCCACCTTTTAAAGTCTGTATTGAGTATACATTTCCTTTTTTGAATTCTCAAGAAATTTTACACTATTTTTATTATACATTTTTGGGGGTGGGAAAGTTGCTCCAATCCTATATCCCGGTTATGTTATGTCAGTAACAGCCTTAGACAACTGAGCTGTTGCATCTCATTGTTTTCAGACATTCTGGGCCTCAAACATTTCCCATGACCTTTAAGTGAGAATCCAATGTCTATTTAAGTGTACATTTTTGCATTTGTGATTATCTAAGCATCTATAATATGTGACAATGCCAAGAAATAAATTTTTTCTCTCCAGACTTAATTTTGGCATGCTTTTTATATCAGGAATAGTATATAGCAAAAAGAATCTATAACATTTGAAAAGACACAAAAATACCTTGAACCTTAGTATAGTTTTGCAAGCAAGCTACTTCAAACATAACTCTCATTTGAGTCCTTGTAATTTCACAAATTAAAAAAATAATTTAGTATGTTTATACTATGGCTAATATCCACTTAAGGAAGATGATGCAGCCAGTCTTGATAAAACCTGATAAGCTAGGGTCAGATTGAAGGGGAGGAGGTCCTACACTATCAGGAGACTAGGGAAAGGGCATAGAGGGAGAAGAAAGAGAGTGGGTGGGACTGGGAGGAGACAAGCAAGGGGGCTGCAGCTGGGGTACCTAGTGAATAAACTGTAATAAATAAACATATAAATAAAATTAAAATTAAAAAATAAAGACGTGGAGGCATCAGGAGCTCCAAAAGGAGACTAACAGAGCCAAAATACTGGGCCCTCTGTGCCTTGCAGAGACTGATACCCCAACCAAGGACCATGCATTGAGAGGAACTAAAGTCCCTGCTCAGATATAGCCCATAGACTCATTCTCCAAGTGGGATTCCCTAGTAAAGGAAGCAGGTGCTCTTTATAGCATGAACTCAGTGGCAGGCTCTCTGATCACCTACCCCTAGGGGATGCAGGCTTGTCAGGCCACAGAGGAAGACAATGCAGCCAGTCCTGATGAGATCTGATAGGCTAGGATTAGTAAGAAGGGGAGGAAGTCCTCCACTATCAGTAGACTAGGGGAGGGGCATAGGGAGAAAAAAGAAAGGAGAGAAGGTTTGGGAGGAGCTGAGAGAGGGGGCCACAGATGGGATACAAAATGAATAAACTAATAAATAATAATAATTAAAATAATAGAAAAATTTAAAAGAAAAAACTGTAAAGTCCATTATATTTTTACTTTATGGGGACTCTACTGATGGGCTGAATGTCAATGTGTCATATTGACAGTTAGAAAACTGAAGAGATATTCCATTTGTAGTGTGTTAATGTCCTATGTTCTTTGGAGTCCAAATACTTTCTAAGAATATGATTTCTACCTGGGGCCAGCAAGGCTTTTTGGAAAAAAAATTTACCTGTGTTAGCTGCTTATGGTCTTACTCAACGTCCCTGTCTAAAATTCCCTTCAGCCTAAGTCTTTTCTTTGAATGTGGTGTCCTCTTCTCTTATGCTCTTGTCTTACTCTTCTCTAAAGTGCTCAGATATGTGCATACTAAAGTTTGTTGTGAAGCCAGAATATCTCAAAGATGCCAGCAAAAAAAAAAAAAGCCTTTCCCTGTTTCTTTAAGAAAGTTATTAAAAAATTTCTTCTACTCATATATATCTAGCAGGTTTGAGAGATATATCAGTTGGTAACATGCTTGTTGTGAAAGCATGAGGGCCTGAATTTAATCCAAAGAAAGAAAGAGAGAAAGAAAGAAAGAAAGAAAGAAAGAAAGAAAGAAAGAAGGAAGGAAGGAAGGAAGGAAGGAAGGAAGGAAGGAAGGAAGGAAGGAAAAGAAAAGAACAAAAAATAAGCTGAAGATGATTGGATACATTTTTCATTCCAGAACAAGGCAAATGGAAAGAGGTAGTCACCTAGAATTTGTTATACAGTCAGCTTAGCCAGTGATATAATGTCTGGGAAAATTTTATATATCTATATCAATATCGATATAGATTAGATATAGCTACAGATACATACATATGTATGTATGTATCTGTCTATCTATCTATCTATCATCTATCTATCTATCTATCTATCTATCTATCTATCTATCTATCTATCTATCTATCTATCTACCTTCTGTCTATACCAGAAAGGTAATAGGCTGCTCCTGAGGATGATACTTGCATGTAGATGAAATCTCTTGTGTCTGTATGGGAGAATCAGCTGTCCATATAATGCTAATGGCCTTTTAGCTGAGGCAGGAAATAAGGAGGTGAGAGTTCTGGAGAGAGAAAGGTCAACTCTAGAAGACAGTCAAAAGCAGGGATTTGCCCCAGGATTCTGAGATGGACATAAACTGAACACAGATAACCATCCATATGGCAGAACTAAGAATAAAATTAAGTGGATATCAGTTATGAGCAACTCAGGGAATATGGCTAGATGTAGTGGCCTAGGCTCTTTGTATATATATTTAAGCCTCAGAGTTGTTATTTGAGGAGCTGGGTTGTGGGAGGGAAACATGCCTTTACACTTGAGGTTGACCTCTGGCTTCAGGGATTAACACTCACCCACACCTAAATGTATATATACATACTTTCACACAAATATGAAGGGATGGATTATTTAAGTCTTTACTGTTCAAGATACATATCCACTACCTAAGGAAATAAGGCACCTCATGTTAGGAAATTATTAAATATATTTATCTTATCTCATTACTGTTCTAGTCGTGATTGATCAGGAGAAAACAAAATGTAGCAAGTGTAATTTTTTTAAATCTGTTTTCACAGGATCTGCTGCCACCAAATAAGAGAAATTGAATGTGCTTGTGGCTGTCTTTACTCTTCCAGAAGGAGCTGAGGTGACAAGTTCTCTGAGGTTTAGGGAGACATAAAGAAATGAGCTTAACCTGGAAATGTCTTTCTCACTTCTGTGCATTCCCATGTTGACTTTAGTTAAAAAAAAAAAAAAAAAAAAAAAAAACCTTAATTGTATAGACACCAAGCCTTACAAAATTTGAATAGTTATAGACACCAGACTTAGATTTTTGGAACAGAGAAGATAAAGTTAATTTTTCTTCATCATATAAGTACTATTATTTATAGCTAGACACATTTATTGTACTGAAAAAAATCTGTCCTCATTCATTATTGAACTATGAAAAATGGCTATTTAATTCATGCTCAAAGTACCCCTCGGGCATTATTCATTCCAGAAGATGTGAGGTACTTGATATGTTGTGATGCAGTGTGACAAAGAAGGACTCATAGTTCTGGTCCCACAGCTATTCCTTTATCTAAGTGACATCACTCCCACTTGCCCTCAGATGGCATCACCCTGAAGTGGTCATGACATGACTATCCTTAGTTACCAGAATCTTTACAAACATGCTAGAGAATTACAGCAGTGCAATCTGCACAAATGGATATTTCTAGACTCTTCATCATTTATTTCAAATGACTTCAAATTTCACTTTTTATTTATTTGTTTATTTTTTATTTTTATTTTTGATTTATTCACTTTGTATCCCCGCTGTGGCTCCCTCCCTTGTCCCCTCCCAATCCAATCTTCCCTCTGTCTTCTCTTCTCATGCCCTTCCCCCAGTCCAATGAGTACTACCTATAACCCCTTGTCTCTTGAGACTCATTCAGTTTCATAACCACATTTTGATTTTGTGTATTTGAATATTCTGATTTGATGATCAGCATGCAACTTCCAGGGCATTACTTGATACTTCCTTCAAAGAACTTTTATGTGATTCTGAAAAATTAGAGTCCTATTATATGATATCATCATATTTTTGAGGAAAGTTTGTTATTACTTCACTTTCCTTTTCTTTGACAACATGAGGCTTTGATCATTTTAGCATTTTTTCAATGAGATGTAGAGATCAAATAAAATTAGCTTTCCCAGTGGGTGCTATACAAGCAGCTTCTTGTAAATTACTCATGGCCAATTATTTTCCATGTACTAGTAGATCATAAATCTCAAAGCTTATAAAGTGTCTCTTCATAAGGTACATATTCTGTATATAAATTCCAAGGAGATATTCTGCAACCAACATTTCAAAGGTTCATTTTATCCTCTCTCATCTGTTTTTTTCATACTAAACTATAAGCATATTTGATTGAACAAGTAATTGTTAACTGTAAAACGTGTCTCCTTTTTAGACCCATTGTGGAGAGTGGAGTCTACACATCAAGGCTCTCTGAACTTCTTTAAGGTTTCTATCCCAACCTCTGCAGCTCGCCATAGGACTTCAACTACAGTAAACAAGAAAAGATGTACAGAGGATAGAGATAAAATAGGAGAGCAGTAAAACAAAACAAGCAAAAAAAAAAAAACATTAAATGCATGAATGATCAGAGTTATCAATAATTTCAATATAAATGAATTTTCACTGTATATTTAACTGTAAAATTTCTGCAATATGCATGGAGAAAGCTTATTGAAATGAAACAGTGAAGAGACAGTGTCATAAGACAGAGAGCAATATGTGCACAGGTTTACATTTTTGTCAATCCATCATAGAGTGCTATAGAGACACTAGCAATCCATGTCTATAAGCCTAGAAAGGTAAATTCTGTAGTCATACAGAATGATATACCGTAATGTCTTTGAACTAGGGACCTTACCATAAGGAGATTTATCATTCAAGCTTTTCATGTGATAAGCCCTATCCTGGAAATGGGATGAAGGAAAATTCTCTAGTTGTAACCTACTCCAACTGAAACTTTATCATCAGGAGGCTAGGTATAAAGCTTAATATTGAAATTGGCAATTGATGGGATTCAGAACCATCATTGAAATAAACTTATACAAATGTCGAATGAGGGATTTTTCTAGAGTAGGTAGATCGAGGTCCAACCCCCCACATCAAGTTGGGTGGCACTGTTCTATGAACTGGCGTTTTGGTCTAAATAATAAGGAGAAAACGAATTGAACAAAAAGATTCATCTCTCATCATAATGTGCTATGTGCCCTGAAACTATGCTAAAATAAACCCTTCCTTCCTACAGTTGTTTCTTGTCAGGTGTTTTTGTCACAGCAACAGACAAGTGGTTGATACACTAGATATCCTATATTTTACTTCTGAAAATTCTTTGATCCTTGGCCTCAGGATTACGGTTGATAAAGATAGTATATGATATTACCAACACCCCAAGACAGTTTTGTTGCAAGGGATTTTGGAGATAGATTATCAAAGTCACCTAAAAGATTTATTGTATTTTATTAATTACACTTTATTCACTTTGTATCCCCCATAAGCCCCTCTCTCCTCCCCACCCAGTCCCACCCTCCCTCCCCCTTCTTCAAGCCCCTCCCCAAGTCCACTGATAGGGGAGGTCCTCCTCTCCTTCCTTCTGATCTTAGTCTAGCAGATCTCATCAGGAGTGGCTTCATTGTCATCTTCTGTGGCCTGGTAAGGCTGCTCCCCCCTTAGGGGGACATGGTCAAAGAGCAGGCCAATCAGATTATGTCAGAGGCAGTCCTTCTTCCCATTACTATGTAACCCACTTGGACACTGAACTGCCATGGGCTACATCTGTGCAAGGGTTCTAGATTATCTCCATGAATGGTCCTTGTTTCGAGTATGAATCTCTGGGAAAACCCCTGTGTTCAAATTTTCTGGTTCTGTTGCTCTCCTTGTGGAGTTCCTGTCCTCTCCAGCTCTTACTATTTCCCACTTCTTACATAAGATTCATTCGATGCACTCTGCTACTGATGGAATACCCCCTAACAATGTTTCCTTAGGAAAACAGAAGCATAGATTTTCTCCTCCTGTTTGATGTATTTTTCTCAAGGCATCTTACATCTGATAGAGCATAAAACAGTAAACAAAACTAGTTTGAAAACTATATTTAATAAAACAAATTCTAAGAATTCAATAAAATATATTACCAAAAAATATGATCAAAGTTTTTTTGTTTTTTTTAATAAAGTTGCTCTTTGAAAAAGTGCATTTCCCATTATGAGACATCTTTAAAAGTCATTTGAGAGGAAATTTTCACTCCCAGGGTAGATTGCAGCCATGAAATTACCCACAGGCAGCAATTATTCCTCTGTCCTTATTTACTTCATTTCCACTTAACTGGTTATAATGTGGTAATTAATTTCCAGTTTTTAAATGAGGCTTATTTAAGGATTTTCTTTTTAATCACTATTTACATAGATAACTCAATGGTAGTTAAGATGAAATGTGGTTTTAAAAACTAAGCCACAGTAGACTACATTTATGAACACTTTAGTTAGCACATTAAAAATCATCTCTTTCAAAGTATGGGGTCTAGAACACTGTGAGGTGCTTTCAACATATTAAACAAGAAAGCCATATTCCACTAGAGTATAGTATGTCTTTATTGATTCCAGTTTTTGTTTCTTTGTGTTTTTTTTTTCTTTTTTTCTTTTTGTAGTGGATGGAAAGGAATACTTGTGAAATTCAGACATTATGTATATCATTATTTGAGAGGGTTTACAACAACTTTTTACTTTTCTGATTTTGAGAACAAGAAACTGTTACAAGTTCTTTTTAGACTTCAGGCTGCTAATCATGAAAATAAAGCTTGTATGAGGTAGAGGAAAAAAGAAAGTAAAATCAGAAAAACAACAACCTCAACTTGCACCTCTGGCCCTCTGGAGATATTCTGCTTAGCTTGGCCACCAGAGAGAAACATCTAAAATTCCACAGCCTGAACTATGAACTCTTTCAGGAAGGATTGTTCCCTTCATTGGGTGCATAAACAGATTGCATCCTGGCTGACAGGAGAGGAGGGGAGGAAGGGAGGGGAGGAAGGGAGGGGAGGGGAGGAGAGGAGAGGAGGGGAGGAGAGGAAAGGAGAAGAGAAGAGGAGAAGAGAAGAGAACTGAAA